>JAECMU010290334.1:0-10909 GCA_016106625.1 Dracogyra subfuscus | reverse complement strand
CCCCGGAAGCACGTGTCTGTTACTCCGATATGGTTGATGGTTTCCAATCTTCCATTTTTCCTCTCCATATTTTGTTACAAATATGACGTAATATTTGGTAACCCAGGGGAGGTAACTATAAATTTGTGTCCGTATTTAAGCCCATGGGCTTAAATTCGGAAACATTTCCCATTTATAAGCCCATGGGCTTAATTTCGAGTGGGCTTAATTACGGGAAATCCCGGTAGGTGTAGTTTTTATAAAACAAAGACATTCGGATCCAGTTCATAACCATTCGGAAACTCTGGCAGAACATTCCCGAATGCTGTCTTAGTTTTGTCATCAGTTTCATATGGTGTTTTTTTTTTAATAATCAGATTCTTGTTTTACTTGGGGGTTTGATAGGCCAATTAATTTGGTGCCTATTGAACTGACTAAAGATATGATTACAAGTAAATTCATGACCATGATGTCATCCACCGAATGGAATTTTTTAAAATGCACATGAAATAACTTTACCTCCACTTCATTTGTATCTATTTCTTATAAATACTTATAATATTAAAACACTGAACACGTGAAAACACTTCACTAATTAACATGTGAACAATTATGTAGCTCAGTTGATTGTACATTATGTTTTTTGTATTGTATATTAATGAGCTACCCTGGGAGATGAGTCGCACCATGCAATTTTGTTAAACAAAAAATTATTAAGTTCAGACATTTTACAAGTAAAATTGTACAACATACGTAAATAATTTGTTCAAGTCGTGTTTTCTTTTAATTTTTCATTTCAATACTATGTATGTTGGTATCTTTGCTATGTAGAAATGGTTCTTCAAATCAATATTATTTTATATGCTTACTTAACTATTTTGCTTAAAACCTGAAATATGAATATTTCTGTTTGGGCTACCTAAAGCATGTTTGGGTCACTGAAAATGAAATTTTAGTGGCCCAGATATTTGTTTTTGGGCCACCATATTTTTTGACTAGTTTCGATCCCTGCTATATTGTATATATATCGTACCGTCACAGGGTTCGAACTTAACGATCGCCCCTGGCGACTGAAAACAACGACGGTTGACTGAAAACCCACGGTAAGGTTGCCCGCCTGGCGACCGATTAAAAAATAATAATTAAATCAATAATAAATAAATTAAAATACAGCAATGTAGGCTACTTTGCACCATAAAAAAGTGTAGGTCTGCTTTTATATATAAACATATGCCCAATATAAGAATAGGTGTAAGGTAAGTTAAGTGGCATGTAAAATTGGGCACAAATTCATGTCGACAAAACTCAGCCCTGGTTATGTGTACACGTCATAGTGTGTATCCTCTGAACATTATACAGACATGATTATTTTCCGTTTTAAAACGGAATTCCGGTTTTTATGTATTCCGTTAACGATTTGTATTATCCACTTGTTTTAATTTTAAAATGGTCATTCGGAACACTTTGCTTTAATTAATGGTGCCAGAGAAAATTGAATTAGCCGGGATATACCGAAAATAGCCGAATGTTATAACTTTTTTACTGTCCCGTCTTTTGATTGGCCTACGATTTCCAACAGACCAATGATTCGTTGCATAACAAGTTGGCAAATAGGTTGCCTTTTTGATAAAATGGTGTCCTGCGTTGTTGAACATCGCTATGTTCGGGTAAAATCCGGGTTTTTTTTGGTATGGTGCACAATCATGTCTGATTATATTGTAGTGGTTTTTTAAAAGTATTATTATTTCATTGAGATGGGGTGGGGGGAGGAAGGGGTTGTATCGGTTATACCAGTGTTTGTTTGTTGGGAATTATATAATCTTATTATCTAATTTAATATGAAATGCTAAGCGATTTCGCAAACCTAACATGTGCGTAGCTCGTGTTCTAACACGTGCATATATTTCGTGTTTTCTCTTATAATCAGTTGCAATACTGGGGTTTTTTTTGAAAATATTAGTCGGGCAAGTGAAAATAGAACCGGGCAAGTGAAAGTGCTGTCAATACTTGCCCGGATGGCAAATCAAAAACAAAAGTTAAGCACAGACACTGCCGTCATGCAATTTCAATCAATATATGTTTTCGATACTTTCTTTGTAACTGCATGTATTGCGAGATATTGCATCACTATCAGCCTGTACATAAACAACAAAGTGTCTATTTTCTGTCAAGATTGAAAATGCTTCAAGTCAAGCTGCCAACTTTGTTTTAATTATAATAGCATAAGTAGTGTGAATGTTATCAGGTTTCAGGGCACAATATTTCACGCGAACCGCTGTTCTGTGCTCGCGTGTTGGTTACGCAAAATTTAATTTATGCGAGCCGCAAATCGGTTACGTCGTGACCTTTAGATGTTCAGAAATTAAAACTCGCAAACTTCACAATCACAGGAAGGTTATTAATGCAGGTATACTACTAGTATGCCTACAAATGGTTTGGGCTGATTTTTAGTACTTTATTCGCGGCAAACATAGTATTAGTGAAAAATGGTGGCCTTTATTTGTTATTTATATAATTAAAAAAATATTAGTCTAATCATGCACCAGTGTGTGACGTAGTGTTATGCATGATACTTTTGAGGAACCAGGGGATGGACATTTTTCCTTCAATTTTATCAAATAATAATAAAAATTCTTCAACGCAACGATCATACGAAAACAAAAGAAACATCTACAAGTCACTTCTTTCAATTTGCAAGCATTAAAGAAACTTTTATAGATCGTTTTCTTTTGTATTTTGTTTTAACTTTATGTTTGAGCTAAAGATTGTGTATTTAAAATATAATTTCAACGTAACTTTGAGGTAACCATTAAGGTAATCCACAGGTTACGCAAATATAATTCACGTAACCGAACAATTGGTTACCTAGGTAAAAACCACGTGAACTGACTTCTGGTTACCTCAGATTTCGAAATATTGTCCCGAGGTTTTCCTAATGCAATATGTTGGCATCCACAACAAATCAGGTATATTATATCAGTTGCCAACTGCTACACTTTGGGCATAGTTTGCTACACTTAGTCAACATTTTCTACATTCATGCCCCAATTGCTACACTCAGTTGAAAAAAAATCCAGTATGATACGCTAATGAAAACCAGTAATAACTTTTGCAACAGATAAATATAACTGGATGATTAGTGTATTTGGCCAAAGTTTCTACTAACAAATTATATTTCATTTGGCAAGTGTGTACGTTTCATCTTTATCACAAATAATAGGTCTACAGGTTACTGGCAATTATACTATAATTGGACGTAATCTTGGAATACAGTAACTAAAAACTGAATTCCTCATTTCTGTGGCTTTTTTTTGTTTTAATTTTAAATTCTAACATATAAAAGTATAATTTGCAGATTAAGAACCATTGTAAAACAATTATTGTAAGATGTATTCAATAACGGACATAGTTTTTACTTTTACTGTAGGCCAGTCTCAGTGTCGCATACTATAAAACCACCAAAGAACTATTGTGTTATGCTTGCATGCCGTGAATATAGAAAATTGCCTATTAACATATGCCAGTTAGGAATAGAGTAATTTTAAGACCTGGTGCAAAGAAAGTGATATATGACCAAAAATTCAACTTTAACGAATAGTCCGATTTTCAGCAATTTCAACAGATATTTAGATAAGTAAAAATGTTTTAACTATAATTCTGGACGTGCTTACTTAACTTATTGAAAATTTGAAGAAGATATGTCTCTTGTAAGTGCATGAATATAAGGTCTTGAATATTTCACTCTGAATAAGATTTCACCATTATGGTTTGGACATATGCTTTAATTACACTTGACATTTTATTACTGTTATCATAAAAATATATAATACATTCATATGATAATAATTTAAAACAATCTTAGCTTCCTAAAAACTCGCATAAATGTGATCACAAAAGTGTTATTTCAAAGAACTAACATTTTGAATACCTCCCAAAATGTCAAATGAAAGACAGTTAAACTTTCACAGAACTAAAGACCCAAACAAAATTAAAATAGCTCAGTTACGCAATTATGTACTTAAAGTGTCCATTTAATCTATGATTAGCCATACATTGCTCGGTCATTTGAACTCTGCCATGGTAAGTGACCACTGTCTTGGACACATGCACGTAAATGCAAACAATATATCAATGTCTTTTTCTATAACAAAACCTTCAGTATTAATGGTAATATTACTTGCTAACTTTTTTGGATATTCTACGTATTACACTGAATGTTGATTTCAGTGTCTTATTTTCACGAAATGGTCACAATTATTTATAAAGTAGTACGGTCAACAGACCTTCGTTTTTGAAAAACCCAGGAGTGCTAAAATTCGCACTTCTCAAAACGAGGGGGGTGGTGTGGGTGAATCACACTGCTCAAAATGCAGACAGAAAAGTCGCACCCCTCGAAATAATTAGAATTAACGGCAAGAGAACAAGAGGAATTGCACCCATGAACATAATTAAGTTTGAGGAGTAATCATTTCTAAATTAATTATCTTAAGAGTTAATGTTTTGTGTTTTCAAAAAACTAAATCCTAATTTAACTAATATGATGGTTGTTCTCAAAGATGAAGGAATGGCCCATTGCAGTCTTACAAAAAAACACACAAAAAAACCCCAGCATGAACACAACATGTATCAATTTCTTAAATGTATTATATGCATATCATGTTGCATTAAAATTCTGAATCTATCCTATCTACATTACCGGTATCTTTTAATCATGATAATCTGTTGACTATTTATTAATAAAGAATTGAAACTGATTTGTTAAAATACGAGCGTAAGTACAATAATTTTATTCTTCATTGCAGAATATTATTTCTCTATGGACACAAACTTGTGAACTGAATGTAAATTGACATAACAACTATGGTATTGTTATTAAGAATTCTAACTTTAAAATTTATAGTAAAACTCTCACAAAAATAATGTCCTTGGTTTTAATTCACGTGGCAGTATTATGAAACAGAAAGTAGAAATGTCTGCGAATACGTCGCTATGCTAACTAAAACAAAACCTGCTTTATTAAATAATGTGTTTTTTCTTGGTGTACGCTAGTGATGTGCGGTTAACCGTGGAATCGGTTCGGTTTCAGTTGTCAGAAAAAAAACGGAAACCGAAACCGAGGACGTACAAAAAAAACGTACTTCCGGTTTTGCCCAAGTTATGAAACAAAATACCAACTTTTGTGTTCAAATTATCGATTTATTAAACATAATTAATATTTATGCGTTACTTTCTGTTTTAATTGATTGTATGAACCAGTATGGCATGATAAAAGAAGTTCATCTGCAATGCAATACAAACACGCGTTCCGATATAGCGATGGACGCCAGCGATTCGGTTTTTACCGTTTGTGTAATTTTCTAGGGTGCGTTCGATTGGGTGCTTCCGTGTCAAAAGTTTTTCCGTGCACCTTTTAGAAATTGTTTACAAAATGATGTATGACCTTTTTCTTATTTCCACACCAAATGTTATTAAAACCCGAAACGAAGCCAAATTTCATAACCGCACATCACTAGTGTACGCATTTAATTTGATATCAACATGTATATGCTCAATAGAATTACGGAACAACAAAGTTCCCTGAGTTTTTCCCGATTGTCAAATTGACAAGATCTTAATAATAAGTGAACTCCTAGCTGATTGACTCAGTATAAAGATAACCAGCTGATCGTGTTTCAATTATACAAAGCATTATAGGAAGTTCATTGTGAAGAGAATGGAAAGGTTTGTGGCATTGTCGATTGGATTCAATAATCAATTAAAACTGTAGTTGAGAAATAATAATACAAGCGCGACTTGTTCAGTTTAGGGGAACCTTATTTAGTGCCCGTCAGATTGGGTTGACGGGGGTTCACGAGCGTGATTGCACTCGCGACCGTCAAAAACAAAGGTCTGGGTCAAACGTGTGGTGGTCAATTAATTTCCAAATGTATATATACATACATATACAAATTAATGTTCAAGCACAATGTTCTGGGCACATACCTCAGCTATCTGGGCTGTCTTGTCAAGAAAAGGTTAGTAAGAGAGAAGTTGATGTAATGGCGTTACACCTACCCATAACTCTTTCTGGATGGGAGCAGGTACCAGCTTGCGAACCCAGTACCTACTAGCCTTTTGACCAATGGCTTAACCATGCCATCACCGAGGCCGGTTTATATAAATAAACATACACATATATAAATTATGCATACACATAAATTGTACACATACATACACTTACAGTAATATGCATATACATGAAAATGTGTATTGATTCTTTAGTCTTCTTTGTCCAAATGTGTTAGAAGAACATGTAGCTTTGTCTAAAATGTGCCTTATTTGGTCTTTTTTCTTTTTTTCTTATCTTCTTCAGGATGTGATTTCTTCAATATCTGACTAGACACTCCATACAGCATGGCGATGTTGTATCAACCTATGTCTGAGCAACTTCCTTTAAATACTGATGAACTGGACATTTTTGTTGAGCGAATGTTTAGATCTAAATTAAGTATTGAAGATGCAGAATACTTATGGAGCCAGTTTTTTGAAAATGATGTAGTACTGTCACAACAAGAACTCGACCTTGCCAAAGACTTGTACAATGGACTGAAAGAGAGAGTTATAAATGGACTCAATTCAGACAGACATTGGAAATGGGATTCCGTGAATGCTGGATCAGTATTTGATCAAACAAAGGTATTTCCAATAAATTATATGATTATGAACATATGTGTAATTATCACCAACATTTCAAAATATTAATATTTAAGAGTTGACATGTTTCAGAGATACTTCTTTTCTTCTAAAAAACACAGTTTTGCGAAGTACTAAATAATTATTAATTCTTGATAATAAAACATGAGTTACAATTATCGAGATCTCAGTATTAATTATTCATAAAGAACGAATAAAATGGTCGAAAATATACCTGTGGTGATATAAAGAACATTTATATAAATAGAACAGACACTAAAAGATCATGTTGACTAATAAGATTTTCAAATAATGTTTATTTAAATGTATTACTAATGTCGTATTGAGAAGATTAAAGGTTTTTTTGTTTAATGACACCACTAGAGCACATTCATTTATTAATGATCAATTATTGGATGTCAAACATTTGGTACCTGTGGCGGATCTAGAGGGGTGTCCAAGGGGTCCGGACCCCCCTTCAAATTTGAGAAGTGCCCCTTTTATTTCGGATTTTTAGTTTTGTTTTACAAATTTATATAGGTTTTTAATAAATTTATTATTATTATGCCAGTGTCCCTGTTGTAGCACTATTATATTATGGTCCATGTGAACTGTGTGTAATTGTTCAATAGTGCCTTTTCATAATGTTATGGTGCCCTTTTTGTCTTGGACCCCCCTCATCAGAAAAGCTGGATCCGCCCCAGCGTACTTCTGCAGGCCATCGGATTTCACGGTAACAATCGTTACCGGTAGCGTGTCAACAAAACCACGGAACCGAAATTTCGTTTCCCATGATTATTATGTTGATTAAAAAATATATATTGGACTGGAAATAAGCCCATGTCTTAGAATAAAAGGACCCCCCCCCCCCCTCATTCGTAAATAAGCCCACCCCCAACTACGTCGCCTTATAAATAACACGAAATTGCAAGTTTGCTCAAAGTTCATTTAAAAGGTCATGCCTTCTGCAGATAATTGAACACAGATGTAACACAATATTTTACCACCAGTGAGATTTAGCAGTCTAACAGTAACAGTAACAGTGTGTAACATTGTTTTCAATTTCATGCCTGCAGTATTTCTTTGAAGTATCTGAACTAAAAACCAATGTCTATTTTTACAACCACGGGTCCGCAGTTAATGATAAAGAAGCAAATACCTTATTTTTATTGGCTAAGAACAATTAACTAGATTGACAATTCTATGTATTGCTGTTGTTTGAAGTCTTGTCAAAATTGTGGATGTAAATAAACAGCACTGGTAAGTAATTGTAACATAAAAGGTATGTTTCTGATATATCAGATAATTCGATACTAGCTAAAAAATAATAAACAATGATTATTTATTAATAATAAATGGAACACTATTTAATAGATATGCTACTGAACGTTTTTTTATTTATTCTAAGTTCATTTAATTATTATTTATTTTAAATGTTTTTTGGGTGTTTTTTTTTTTCTTCAACAAAACTGGCCCCTTGTCTGGGAATAAGCCCACCCCTATGCTAAGCTCACAGTGAGTTGTCTTGGCCCCCTGGGCTTATTTCTGGTCAGATACGGGTATATATATATTATACAAATAATAATGTTTCTCATATAAAACTAATGAAGACACCCGATTCGGATTTTAGTGTTCGCCATACTTTTATTCGTTGTAAAAAAACGACAACAGTCAGTTGGCTGGAATCGAACCTTTATTGGTTGTCGTTTAAAATAATAAGTCAGTTGGCAAGATTCAAACATATTACCCAACCTGCATAGCATTTTGACGATTCATTGCATTATCATTATGGTATAAGAAATGGGTTCCCATAACTTATTTTCATGGAACCTAAAAACAGCTTCCGATAGGTTCCCATGATCTCAGGGCACGGAACCCAAAAAGAGTTTCTTATGAAATTTGAAATCTATGGCTTGTTCTGACATATGGGCAGTTCTGTGGTCAAGTAAACCAATAGGTCATTTTTAGAAACTCGTTCAAGTGAGATAAGTTTATATTGTTATCATTTAAAAGGTTGTTATCTCTAGTGCCAAATATTACATTAATTCTTTTTTAGTAGATGTGTTTTAGTCACTTATATAGTGTTTTAGTCACTAATAATGCAACTAATGCAGCAATATTTTACAAAACATTATATTAAGACATTTATTAGCATATTTGTTTTTATACGTAAGTGAGTAGAAATAAAAATCTTTATACAGAAATAATCCCAGACATGTCCTTTGTTAATTGACAGAATATAAAAAAGACAAATTTATATTTCAAGTAGACTTTTATCCATGATATTTACATTTGTTACTCGTGTGTACGTCCAACACCAAAATATAAAACATTTTAATCTCCACTTCTGCTTAACTAGTTGTAAAATGTTACTAACTGAGATGCAATGTTAATTTTATATGGTCGATTAAAAAATGTAAAAACAATTACTGAATATTTAAGAATTGCCATGCTACTGTGGGGCTGTTATAGTGTACATCCGACACCATACAGCATGTTTATTTTTTCCAATTTTATAGCAAAGTATTGATATTTATGCAATGCTAATGTGATTTTTGGAGACTTTTTTTTATATATAACTAGAGCCAATTATGACCACCTTTATTAATGTTTTATCCATATTTAAGTGGATTAAGAAGAATTTATCAAAGTGTGCAAAGTGTTCTTTGTTTTAAAAGGTAAATAATTATTATACTTGCAGCTAACTGTTCATCTCCATAACAAACCCAGTAATTGCATATACTGCCAGTATTATACAAATTGGAACATTTGTAGAGGATCACAACTAATATGGTAAATGTGATGTCACATTTGACGAAACCACTTTTACATTCATTGGCAGCACCTTCCTATTTTGAAATTTTTAGTTAATTTTACAGAGATTATGTGTGGAATCAATAAATATAAAGTTACTTATCACAAATAAATGCAAAAATATTTAAATATGTCTCTTGCACCTTGTTCAGGTCTCTAGTCATTGGGAGCTGCCACAGCTACAGTTACCACCATCTTATATGCCTTTAGTTTTAGAATAATGAAATTTGTCTGTGGTGCTGTCATCTCAAAGTCATACATACTCCTGTGCACCTGGTAATTGTTTTTCATTTTCTTAAAACAAAAATAATAAATCCAAGCTCAAACTGTTTTTGTTTTTAATATCATTTTGTTCGTTAACTATAATGACTTTTTCAAAACTTGTAAAGTTGTATTTTACACAAATACATCCGCAGAGCTGCCAACTGCTACAATTTGGGCGTAATTTGCTACGCTCAGTTGACATTTGCTACGCTGCTACACTCAGTTGAAAAAAATCTAGCGATTTCTGGAAATTCCACTAAAAATTGGACGTAATCTTGGAATACAGTAACAAAAAAAACTGAATTCCTCATTTCTGTGGCCTTTTTAAAATTCCAACACATAAAAGTATAATTTGCATTTTAAGACCTATTGTAAAACAATTACAGTAAGACGTATTCAATAACGGACGTGTAGTTTTACTGTAGGCTGACCCCATTGTTGCATACTATAAAACTTTCAAAGAACTGGTTTTCCGTTATGCTACGCTTGCATGCAATATGAACACAGAAAATTGCATGTGAACGTACACCAGTTCGGAATAGAGTAATTTTAATTTTTAACTTTAATTAAGAATATAAGCATTCAAATTTTGTATTAATCACATCGCACAATAATTTTGGGTTTATTGCATTTCGATGCTGTTTAAAAAATTAAAAACATCCGGTTTTTCATAATCCTGTACAATCCCGACTTATTTGACAACATTCGTTACATTTCGGGTATGTCCGTATCCCATAACCGACGACAAGCGTTATCTACGCTAAAAATAGCATGACCCAGTTTTATTATTAACCAATGAGCGTCTGTGTTAGTTGGTATTTTCTTTTGCTGTTGTTTATAACATTTGACCATGCTACGCTCAAATATATTTTGCTACGCTCAGCTTGTCATGAATGCTACTCTCACTTGTGGCTAGGGGTTGGCAGCTCTGCATCCGACACCAAGCATTGTTTTAGTGTGTGATTAAAACACAAAGTTTTTACATCTGATATACAGATAAACATATAGTCTATAGGAATAGGACACAGTATTTCTAATATGCCCTCACACATCACAGATAATTAGACATTACCATGTCAGGCATCGAATTTTAACTTTTGTGGGGCACGGCAAATGCTGCCTTCGTGTCAAGAACAAAAATTGGGGCACCAAGGCAAGATGGAGGGGCACCAAGGCAAAC
>JAECMU010290295.1:0-18752 GCA_016106625.1 Dracogyra subfuscus | reverse complement strand
ACAGAGGGAGACAGAGACAGGGATAGAGATAGAGACAGAAAGACACCTCAGCACATTTTAAACTATATGGCTATTTAATATCTGATATATTATATATTAAGGTGGAATCCCAGATTACGAGATGGAATCCCAACAATATCGAGATTACATAATTTTTTATAATTGTGTCAGAATCCTAAAACCTGCCCAAATTTAATGGATGAATGAATGAGTGAAAGAAAGATTTTATTTAATGACACTCTCAACACATTTTATTTACAGTTATATAGCGTCAGACATATGGTTAAGGACCACACAGATATTGAGAGAGGAAACCCGCTGTTGCCACTTCATGAGCTACTCTTTTCTTTTGATATACCAGTTGTGGTGCACTGGCTGGAACGGGAAATAGCCCAATGGGCCCACTGATGGTGATCGATCTCATATCGACCGCGCATCGAGCAAGTGTTTTTTACCACTGCGCTACATCATGCCCCCAAATGAGTGAACGAATGAGGGAATGAATGAATGAATGAATAACTACTTGGAATTATAAATCAGAATTCAGTGTTCATTTTTACTTTGTTTTTGAGAGATATAGAGTACCTGTAACATGCCCCTATACCACTAAGGTTTCGGGCATGTCTGTCACGGGCCAGGTCTCTGGATAGCCAGTGGTTTGGTCCGGGACAGAATTTGTTTTTGAGGTGACACATTTTCAATGGGTTGTGATTCATACCTTTGAAACAAAACTTATCGTCTATTTTATGTTCTTTCTTCTCCAGGTTCCTCTGAAAATCTCTAGGTTCAGCGACAGCGACAACCTGTAATACATATACACACAAGTACATCACACTGCTTAACATACTGAATACTGGCCATGGTGACATAGTATACACAGTGGTACTACAGAAAGGAAAGGAATGTGTGTTTAATGGCACCTCACCATATTTTTCGGTCGGGACGTAGCCAAGTGGTAAAGCATTTGCTTGATGTGCGGGTGGATCAGGATATATTTTTTTATTAGCCGCAAGGAATCTTTTATATGCACTATCTCACAGACAGGATAGCCTTTGATATACCAGTCATGGTGCACTGGCTGGAACGAGAAATAGCCCAATGGGCCCAAACCGACCACCCATCAAGCGAATGCTTTACCACTGGGCTACATCACACACCTTGTTGAATAAAAATTGTTAATAAAATGTAAAACATTAATATTTTTACCTTAAATTTGTCTGGATAATACAAAGCGTATGCTGCGTATACATGACCACGACATCCCGCACCCACAAGGAGACAAGTGACAGGTTTCAATGGAGACGGTTTGCTGTCCTTTTTGTGTGACAGAATGTTTGACATAATAACACTGTAACAGTTTGGCAATCTGGAAAATTACAAAATATAACAGGGTGGTGACGTGAAATATATATATATTTTAACATCTGCTTTCTCGCAATATGCCAATCTTGCAAATCTAGACCAAAACTAATTACGGAGTATTGTTATGGAATTACAAGTCCTCAACTGTATATTACGGGGTATTAGTAGCTCAGATAAAACAATTAGGTGAACTTAATACATTTATTTCACAATTACAAAGGTTTGGATTTTCAGTGTTGTTATAATGTCAATATATTTGTCTCAGATTAGTGGGGGGGAGGGAGGGGGGGGGAGCATGAAAAAGAAGAAAAATAATCTTTATATATCAGATGGTTAAAATATGATAAAACTGTCAATATATTTTGGTACCTCAAATAACAGACTAATTTTTAGTGATCTATCAACACCTGACAAAACCAACTTAATTCAGTATTAAGGCCACTGGTTCAAACTACATTTAAGTAATAAGCAAATTTCTTGCTGCGTGTGTATTGTATATCACAGGACTTAATCACTCTGCATTCTCATTACAGATACACAATATAAAAACATTAATACATTTAAAAAAAAAAAAAAAAAAAATGTTTTTAAGTCAGTGAATTTTTTACATACAAGAAGCATTTGGAGTTGATCTTCAGTAAAAAGCTTGTTATTATTTCAACAACAACATAAAAGAAAGAACCATCTTTACTCATACACACTGACAGTATTATTCATTTTCATCTACAGATAATCCAAAAATATTACATCTGAACTTCAATAAGGCCCTTTTCAAATGTTGAAAATTAAGGTACTCGAGTACCGTTCAGTATTTAGTGAAGATTTAAACCACCTGTAATAACAACATGAAGCAGAGCTATTTATACAAACTGACATATATTGTTGTAAATTATCATGATTTATATTGCCTGTAATAATGAATCAGAGCTATTTATACAAATTGACAAAACTTGTAAATTGTCGTGACGTTTTTCCTTAAACAGTGAAATAAAAAAATCAATACTATCTACTTCCCGACTTAGACATACAAAATCAAAACAGTGGGTTTTTTCAGTTTAATAATAAACCCAATCAAGTACTTTTAATAAGAAACATTAAGTGATGAATTATATACTGATGGAAAGAAATAAGGGATCGTTTTTCTACTATCAGTAAATAGGGTCATGATTGCGCATTTTGCATTAACTCCCATACAATTTCAATGCTATTGATTGAGCCTCAACTCACTCCCTCTACTGTAATGCATGTGCAGAAAAAGTTTCCACAATCTTTCCACAATGTTCTTTCAGGTATATAAGTTATTGTTGTATGGAGATTACAGGTTAGAAAGGGTTTTGAAATTTTTCAAAAATGGACTGCTGTGGGTATGGTTAGGTCAGGAAAATCATTAGACAGGTTGCAACTGCTCTTGGGAAGTCAATTAGTGTGATATCAAGGTTATGGAACCTGTACCGACAAACTGGCAACGTGAAAATGCGACCTGGTCGAGGAAGACGTAAAGTCACCACCCTTTGACAGGACCGTCAGATTCGCCTGATTGCTTTACGGGACAAATTTAAGCCATCGTCTAAAATAAATTTTGAATTCAGGGCTATATGTCGGCTAAGAATCAGCGACCGAACAGTATGCAATAGACTGAAAGAAGCCAGGTTAAAAAGTCGACGACCAGTTATTGGAATCAAGATGACAGCCCAACACAAACGATTGAGGTTACAGTGGGTGCGTCAATATGGGGTACGACAACTACGTCATTGGCGTTGTACAATGTTTAGTGATGAGTCTTGCTTCAACCTTGACTATGCTGATGGAAGATTGTGTGTTTGGCACCATCGTAATGAGCGATACACTACATGCACCATTAAAGAACATGACAGATACAGGGGTGGTTCTGTAATGGTGTGGGGCGGGATAACCTACGACAACAGGACAGATCTGATACAGCTTGATGGAAGAGTCACTGGTATTCGATACAGGGACAACATTTTGCAGCCGGTAGTGATACCGTTTTCACGCAGGGTTGGACGCAACTTTGAGTTCCAGCATGATAATGCACACACTCACATAGCCCGTGTTTCGGTGGACTGCTTAAGAAATGCCAATATCCAAACTTTACCCTGGCCAGCAAAATGTCTAGACCTGAATCCAATAGAACATTTGTGGGATGTTTTGAGTCGTCGTGTTCGTGAACGCCCCAAAACGTGGATCAACTGTTCTTGGCTCTCCAAGACGAGTGGCACAATATTACAAGAGCTACCATCCATACTCTCATTCAAAGTATGCCCCGACGTTGTTCTGAAGTTAAAACAACTTAAAGTTCAGGTTTTCTTGTGTCATTTCTAACTGTATAGTGAATTAAAATTATATAACATAAACATCCGATCCCTTATTTCTTTCCATCAGTATATTTATTATTTTAAATAAAATTTGTTTCAAGTCTGACATGAACATAAAACTTTCTTCTGTACATGATTCACTTTTGGTGTATCAAAAACTATTTTAAAGGTAACTCCTTAAAGTAACATGTAATACATCTATTAGTTTAGTATTTCAGCAAGCAAACGCAATTGTAGACACACTTTAAATGTTTACCACGTCAGTATAATCAACAAAAACGTCCACACGGTCTTACTGTCACATTGACTGTCAACGTGCTAATGTTTTTACTTCCCGCTTCCGGGTTAGTCTCGGTTTCACTAACCAATGGGCTTCTCAGTTGCCTGCCACGTGACCACGCCTTCCTGTGTTGTAACACTCCACCTCGTGTAAATCGGGCACCGTTTACCTCTCTTTCGGCATCAGATTTCTTGTGAAAATCAAAATCTAAATGGCTGATGCAAAGTCTACCCTTACTCGCGATGGAACGATGCAAGTGACTGCAAAGGTGGGTAAACAAATCGTCATCTAGATATTAAGAAATCGTCTCTTAAAAATGGGTGTGTGGCGTCCACGGAGGCCATATATTTGTAGGTGTTTTGCTTTCTACCCCAGTGACCTATATTTCCAATTTACTGCACGAAAAAAATAAAATTAAGAAATATATTTTTCATATTGTGAAACTTTATTTGTCAAACTTTTTTTATGCTGATTTTAGTGTCTTAGATCTGATTGGGGTGGTATTTGTAGCCAAAAGAAAATTTTCTTATTTGTTTTCAAGATGGCGTCTTTCGATGGAACAAGGTCATGTTTCTTCATGTACCGTCTTGTTTAGCTAACAACAAAGCAAATAAACATTGACCTGCAACTGGTAACTTCAAAATAAATAACCAATTGAACCATCATTGTGTGGATGCCCTGTAAAATAGAGTATACTGGTCATTTTTATACAACAATTATCCATATTCAAAATCGTTCGTTTTGATCAAATTGATGACATTTGATCAGACTTGAAACGGGTTATAGCTAAAACGGAACCGTGCCAAAACGGCACCAAGCGAAAACGGCACCAAATTGGACAAAACGGAACCTGCGTTGGCTAAAACGGCACCGAAATTTATGGCTAAAACGGCACCATAATTGAAGTAAAGAATAGTAAATAAGACAACCAAAAAACTCAACAAAATGAAAAGTTATTTAGTAAAATAAAAAATAAATGTTTTAGTGTCACTTTTGATAGTTGCACAAACAATCTTCAAGTCAGATAAATTTATTTACGTGCTTCCATCAGATAACTGTTCAAGCACGCTCCCACTGGGAGCCGCCTCTGACAATAGCCAGATGCCAGTCTTGCTGAGGAGAGCTCTAGTGAACTTGAATTTTTCTCAATGAAATTTAATAAGTCAAAACAAAGAGACCACCGGAAATTGGAAGAAAACGTGAGCTGTATATGCATTTCTTAATTTTTACACATTCAATAAAGATAAAACTTTTCCTTGTTGTATTGTTCCTGTATTGTTGTTGTTCTTGTTGTAATTAACCCAACCATACATATCCGTCTTAATGCTTACTACTACAAAAACTGTTTGACCAACAGTGAGTGTTGGTTGGGGATGCGGATGATTGGGCATGGAAGTATTAGACACACAGAATATTTACATGTGGTGCCGTTTTAGCCATGATAGGTTCCGTTTTCGTCAACACAAATGGTTCCGTTTTCGCCAAAGAAAATGGTTCCGTTTTGGCACGGTTCCGTTTTAGCCTGTACCCCTTGAAACACCTATCCATCAAAACAGCATCCACAGTGACAGTCGGCGGATTAACTGATAACTGTTGTATTTTTTTTTTATTGGTTTGAATATTTAGTAGGGTCTTAGGAATTGTAAACTATAGTCTATACCATTATTTTATTATTTTTTTTAAAAGAAAACTTTCAAGTTGATTAAATAATTTGTTCTCATTCAGTCATTGTAAAATGTAACTGTAGTGTTTACAAGAGATTATTGATAGTTTTCAAGGAATTACTCTGCATATATCTACAAATTGCTCAATTTTTTTTATTTGTAAAATGTGTTGGATCTATAGTCACTGTATAATTATAGTGCAATATATAATACATTGAATACTGATTACTGGTTATAATAATGATAATTGTGTTTAAAACTTAAGGTTGTTTCATTTAACAAAGGAGGGGAAGATGTAGCTCAGTATTACTCTTAATTTAAAAAAAAATAAAAAAATCTGGCTATTTTATGACAAAATATTAATTGACATTGGAAATTATTTTGCCAAATGAAAATAAAATTCACCAATAGGTTTTTTTTAATTGGCGAGTTCTAGAGTTAGACTTGAGGTATGATGGGTTGTATACATTTGACCATAGCTCAACGTCAGCTGATGATATGCTACACCAAAGGTTTTGGTATGCACTGTTCTGCTGTCTGTGAGAGTTCATGTAATAGATTCTTTGCTGCCAAATGAAAAGAGATGATGGAGCCATGAATGGGTTGCCAGTGGGTTTCCTCTCTAATTATCTCTGTGGTACTCAATAATATGTCCCAACGACCATAATTATAATCTGTTGCATGCATCATTAAGTAAACATTTCTTTTTAAAGGGACATACCCTAGTTTTTAAACACTAAGACATAGTTTTGACTGTTAGAGGCGTTTTTTGATAACTGAGATCATACTTTACTTTAATTTTATTGTTTAAAGTATCCATTTCCATACATTCGAAGTGTTTTTGGTCATCCTGATGTTTTTTAATATCACAAAATGCATTTCTCATATTTTTAAAAAGGCACGTGCCTCTGAGAAGTAACAGTTATGTAGTCAAGTTATATTCTATTTTAGAGGGTATTTCACCATTTCAAAGTCAAAGACTCATGTTTCACTCAATTGTAACTTTATCAAAATGTGTTACAGGTTTGTAAATTAAACTAAACTTAATGTTAATTTTCATGAACTGAAACTAGGGTATGTCCCTTTAAAACTTTTTGTAGCCCTTATTTCAGGGCTATATCTGGCACTCATAAATTTAAAATTTTGAAAGCAGTTGTCAAATTTTATTTTAAATTGGTGAAATAATTTTATGTAATAAAATGACATAATGTTTTGAAAATAACTATTTATTTCTGCCATTTTGTAAGTTACGTTGACACTTCAGTGAAATGGTTTGATCACCCAAAGCTAGCCCTGTATTTCCTGTTAAGGTTCAAGCACATTGTCCCTGGTACATACATTTTAGCTAAGTGTGCTATCTTTCCAAGCCCGTGGTTTAATGCCTGATTTTTAGTGACAGCAGAGATTATAGAATTTGGTGCCCCGAGAGCAGTGGGTTTTTAATTTGTGTCACTAAAATTATTTTGTGTGATCCTGATGGGAAGTGTTAAAAAGAAAATCCACACCACTACGATTGTACAAAAACAAACGAAACATATACAAATTACAACTTACAAGTAACTTCTTTTGATTTGCTGTCGCTTGCAACCAGAGGAGACTATAGGTTTGAATCATAGTCATTTCGTACCCAAGTCATTTCGTACCCTAGTCATTTCGTACCCTGGTCATTTCGTACCATCGTGAAAAGTCATTTCGTACCCTAGTCATTATATAGTATATAGTGGACCAAAGTGTGCTTTTTATATTCACAATTAATAAATATGCTAATAATAATAAATAAATATGAACACATATTAACAGTTGAAATGGCAGAATATTACTTATTTGCATCTTGTTTGTTTCAGAAATAAACAATAACAACCATTAAAACATTAACTACTGCTAAATTAGCCAATTGCTAATGTTTATTTTGCTGATAAAATATCTTTAAATTAACAACCAAATTGTAATTTAATGTCATTTTGTAAAAGACACTATCAGGGTGATTGTTATGCCATGGTACGATATGATTTTCATTTATGGTACGAAATGACCAAGGTACGAAATGACGTTTTGTACTGGTACGAAATGACCAGGGTACGAAATGACTAAGGTACGAAATGACTTATTGCAATGGTACGAAATGACCAGGGTACGAAACGACCAAATTATGTACAAAATGACTGGTACGAAATGACCATGGTACGAAATGACTAGCAACCATAGGTTTCATCTCCATCCTTCTGTCTTTCTGTTTGTCAGTCCTACATGTAGTTTTCCATCCATGTGTTCCACTAATAGTTTTCTGGATGTTTTTTTTTGACAGTGCCTTAATATATTGAGCTGAAATTTTGTGTGTATATATAGCTTTATCATGTACTTTTGCAGATTAAGTTTAACTTTCATTATTTACCCATTTTTTAAAGAGTTGTGGCCCTTGAACTTAGGAGATATGGAAATTTTGTCTCGATGTCTCAAGATACTCAGGGCTTCTAGAATTTTTATGAAATCCACTACCTATATATCGCTAATCAAAAGTATATTTTAGACTGGCTGACTAGTGGAAATTCTGCAACAGGACGCGATCACACAGGATTTTTTTTTGGTTCAGACAATTTTTTAATTTATAAAGTACATGCATTTCCTTGAATATTGTTAAAAATGGCTTGTAGATTATGGTAGCCCCACTCCCATGGCTAGTGCTATTTAATGTTGGAGTAATAAATAACTACTGCTAGTGAAATGTTTTGGGTCAAATGTCGAAGTTGAGTCTATTTTGTAAATATGAATATCATGACACCCCGTCCTCCACCCACATGTTTTAAAGCTATATCTCTCTCTTTAGGTGACTTACCTGATTTTTACTATTATTTATTTGGCCTTAACTTTTTTCAGTGGTAGCCCACCGGGCTTCCAGGTTATGAAATCTGGTAGCCCATTATTTTATTAATTTTTGTAAAAAGGAGACAAAAACGCTAAATCAGTTATGTTTATTTAAATGTTGTTTTAAGATGAGTTTATTAGGTGTTTAAGCATCTTGTTGATTGCAGAGTGACTGGAGGTGCTAAAACAAATCTAGTAGCCTGGCAGACTACCAGGTATAAACATCCGGTAGCCAGAGTGAGACATTGGTAGCCAAAACACACCAGGCTACTGCTAAGGTCGAGCCCTGTTTGGTAAAATTGTATTAACTTTAAAGTAAAGTAGGGCTGGTGAATTTTTAATCGTGGTTAGTGAAATTTAGAAATCACCGATCCCATGGCTAGTGGATTTTATAAGAATTCTAGAAGCCCTGTGTTAAAATATGATTAATTTAAGGACTATTTTATAAGTTCCCTACCGGTCCAACCAGAGAGGACTATATCTTTCATCTCTGTCCGTCTGTCCCGCATATATTAAAATTTTCTGGATATTTTTTTCATAATATTTTGGGAAATTGAGCTGCAATTTTCTGGATATTTTTATTATGTTACTGATTGCCTGTTATTTCTTCAACATTTATCATGGTTTGATTTCTTATTTATTATACAAACTGTAAATCGGCGAAGTCGTTCTCACATACATTTGTGGATAAATAAAAAAAATTCATACCCAGATGAACGTAAAAGCAATAACAGACAATATTTATAATTAAATTTGAATCAATAGGAACACTAAAACTTCATACTTTATTTTTAATATTTTTGGGGGTCCATAAACAGAAACGTTCATTAAAGCTGCTATGTCTGGATTCAATCGTATACAATCAAGTTCTAAGTTCAAATACAAGCATAACTGCACTTTTAATTCACTCGCGAGTTGTCGTCATTAACGCATGTCGTCAAATACTTACTAGCCAGTTCGAACAGTGCTCGCTATTTTGTAATACCGAACGCATGTTATCTGTAAATTTCAGCAGACACGCATGGCGACGTTCTAAACACCGGACTCATACACCTTTTTATAATGTGTGTTGTGGTTTAGAACGTCGACATGAGTGTCTGCTATAATTGACTGCTCGGTTTTAGTAATGCAACACTAGCCGATCCGTGCTATTTTTAGCCCATTGTCGGCCCATCAAAAATGTCCCACTTTCAAAATACCGGGTTTATTTTTAACTTGGAAACGCCAGCATAGCGAATCCAAAGCTGAGTGTGGCGTGTTATATGCACCAAATGTGACTGGATTAACTGTTCTAAATGCTTAAATAATAAAAATATTCCAGACATAGCAGCCTTAAGACAACTTGCCCATATATAACGATGTCATCAGATAGGATGGTCACAGATCTGACGTTCTCTTATAAATGATATATTTCTTTACATTCATCAAGAATTGAACACACACCCTTTGCTGTCTGGACTAATGAGATGATGTTATATTGCAATGAATATAACAGAAATTTAATTATTACGTTGTTACAGATGAAGTTTGACTTTCATGGCAATTTATCCATTTTTGACATGGCTCTTGAACTTAAGAGATAAGAAAATGTGTTCTCCGGACTTTTTTTCTTCAATGCCTTATATATTGAGCTGAAATTTTGTGTATAGCTTTGGTGTGTTCTATTACATATCAAATTTAACTATCTTGGCAAATTGCCCAATTTTTACAGTTATGGCCCTTGAAATGTAGGAGATAAGAACATTTATGTAGGGGACATGTATTGCTTTAGCCATATTCTCAGACTGCTTGTTATCCAATGAGCGAATGTTGTAAAAATAAATAAAAATAATAATAATAATTGCTATTAACAAATATGGCTACGGCAAAAAAATATTATTTGTTAAAATGTGTATTTAGAAAAATTAAGAAGTTGAGCACTGCTATTAGGAGGATAAAAAATAGAATGTCAATTTTTGAACATATACATGTAATACTGGGGAGAGGATATTTGGTCCACTGACACCCCCACCCCACCCCAATGCTATATGTAGATCTTTGCATTATGGCAAAACTGATTGAACCTTACATATATATACATGTGGGCAATTCCATATTGGAGAGGACTTAATACCAAAAAATAATCTTCAAAATTTAATGAAATAAATGATTGAAATCGATTAATTACCCAATTTAACTAACAACAATAATTTTTCCTGAAACAAGTTTTCTTTTTGTACTACACACCAATGGCAAACATTTCATATTTTAAGATTAAAAGTTGACAAAAATATGGGTAAATTAGCCCTATCTATATCCCCTGAATGTAAATCAATATTCTGCATGTTTCATTTTATTTGTAATGTAACTACCCGGACTCTCAAACACCAAATAGTTAGAAACAGTCAACAGAAAGCATAGAGACTGAAATATAATTCATAGAAATTTTTTTGCCACTGTAACATTAGTCACAAAAAAGTAAAAAACATTTGTGTAGAAAAAAAATCTGAGGGTATTCCAACCTGTCATTCATAATTGTCTTGCTACTTGCCAAGGCAAACCTTAAAAACATCCCATCAGTCCTTGATATTATATGAATGTAGCGTGAGAGAGGAATGAAATTGGTAATGTCAGTCACATGTAACGTCAGTCACGGGGAAAACAGGAGCTGTAACGTCAGTCACTTTTCAACCAGTGAGCTATAATTAGGTCTTACTGAATTCTTTCTACATATCTTTAACCTTTTCCCTAGATTTCCTCACATTTCAACTTCAAACTTAATAAAAAGCATACACTATATTGGTTCAAACAACGAGTAAGCAAACTGAAATAGTAAAAAAAAACTTAAGCAAAGATAGCCACCAAAAGTCGCCATTCAAACTGTTTCTTATTCTCCAGTTAGGCTAAACTATTGGGCAATAAATTTACTCCCCTATACGAGGCCTAGGGTATTCTATATAATAATATACAGTAAAACTGTCCTTGTACATGAATATTCATGGTTTTTCTCCCACAATGCAAAGTACTTTCTGATATCAGCAACTGAGGCAAAGAAACCGTGAAGAAACTAATGCTCCTTCCTTTGTTGAGGCAGCAAAGGATATGCCAAGCGTAATAGTTACAGAACTGTCGACAGCAGACATTGAATAGGGTAATAATTCCCTCAAGTTGAATGAGGTGTTTGCTTATGCCCCGGCCATCAATGTATAACTCAGTTCCATCACCTCCATGTTAAACAGGGCAAGGTTGAGACATTTACTTTGACTAGTGATGTTGCCAATTCTTCTGACAAGACAGATGTTGCAGATTTTCCAACAAGACGGATGTGATCAAAATACCCGCTCAACATGCTGAAGTTATGGAGGCACCAATTGCAATAGATGATTGGTGGGCTGTCGAATACGATGGTGAACTCTTCCCTAAAGTGGACAAGAATATTCAGAACAATAACTAAGGTCTTTGTTATGGAAAAAGTTGGTGCCTCGTGGCAATGACCATCCAAGGAGGATCAAATTTTCTATGACAAGTATCAAATGAAGAATAATATATAACCTCCAGTCATGATCAATGCCATAAATAACAGGGGTGCCACTTTCCTTGATTTTGAATAATTGGTGGATGTCAGTGATATTATTAATAATTGGTGGATGACATATTATTCGCTAGCGAGCAATGTAACTTTGAAAATGTTTTCAATATAGTTTTAACTTAACATTGAAACTAATGCAAGACTTCTAATATGTCTAATGGCATGTCTTTGTTATGAATGAACTGTAAAATACTTACATATATCAAAATTGGTAACACTTTTCCAGCTACTGAATTAATATTCATGCATAATGAGAAACGGTAATGTCGGTCACGGTAACGTCAGTCACACACTGTCAAATGACTATTCTATAATTATCCTAATTATTGCACTTGTGTTTTAAACTTTTTTGTCATGTTTAACTTTCAGTGTTAAATTGTCTTGTTCCCCAGGATGAAAACTACATGTAATGTGTACCATGTTTTAAGTGAAGCTTACAACCATGTTTTAAGTGAAGCTCCATTTTGAAATTTTTACACCACCATTAGTTGTGCATAGATCTGTGTTGAAACTTGCAGCTACCACAAACATGACAAACCTACTTACTACCTCTAACTTGTTATAAAAGATGTATGTAATTGAAATAGTGGGCATTTCACCTCATTATATTAGCACAAATCCAATTATAAAACATTGAAGCATTCTGGACAAACTGTAACGTCAGTCACGCACAATTATGTAATCATTCTTTTATTGTTGTGGTTTTCCAAGTTAGTAATGGTCTCTAGAAATGTAGTTACATGTTGCCATGTTACCTAGAACAGAAACATTTCTTAACATTTCACAGTTTGAAGACAAATTTAAAATAAAGTTGACGTAATTTTTTATCTGTCTTTTTTTCGTGTAACGTCAGTCACGCAAATATTTTTCATGGATCCCATTTAACGATACAAAAGAATATGATTTTTTTTTTTAATCTCACCAAGTAGACTTGGACCCCACTATGCTTGATGCAAAATATAAAGAACTAGGAGGTACAGGTTTGATAGCCACACCACTGGATATGACCTCTAACCTCTCTGTGAATGTAACGTCAGTCACCGTGGAATTGCCCATGTGTACATGACGGGTGGGATTTAACTCGGTTGGTTAAGGTGCTTGCATTGTAGGATTGAACCACCTTGGTGGATCCATTCAGTTGATTGGGTTTTTCACAATCCAACTGGACAAAGGCTGTGGTATGTGCTTTCCTGTCTGTGGGGAAGTGCATATAAAAGATCCCTTGCTGCATATAAAAGATCCCTTGCTGCATTAGGAAATATGTAGCATGTTTCCTCTGTTTACTATGAGTCAGAATTACCAGATGTTTGACATCCAGTAGCCGATGATTAATTAATAAATGTGCTCTAGTGGTGTTGCTAAACAAAACAAACAAAATCTATGTACATTGTACTGTTTGGTATTAATGCAAATTTATATGAATGAAAGTGGTTACCTTAAAAAAATTAGTATTTTTTAAAATTCTGGCAAAGATTCAATCTGCTGATCCCATCCCTTGACAAAATTAATTTCTCAATTATCATTAGTGTATGATTTTCTTAACCCATTTTTTTTCTTGGGGAGATACCCCTTCCTCCCCCCCCCCCCCCATTCCCCCTGTTAACTGTGATTGTATTTCATTCCATAGTGCCATACCTAAACAAATTATTTCCAGCAGAAACAGTCTATATGCACATGTATAATGACAGTATTGCATGAATCAGTCTTAAATTAAAAAAAAAAATCTTGAACTTGTAGTTAACATTGGTTTGACAGTATACATTGTGTAGACAATATGTAGATATGAAAAATACCTCACGGTACATGTAACTTGAACTGGGTTAAATCCCAAGGACCAGTCAAACTCGTTAGTAGCCAATCGGGTCGCTTCAATTTGCATATAATCCCATTTCTATTTGCTATAGACACAGGCCAATTATTTAATTCAACAATTGAAATTGCTCTGTGATATTTACAGTGGGGCATGCCCTACTTCTCTTTTATCCGATATGTTTGCTCTTGCCTATTTTTTCATTTGCAAGCATCCTATTTTTTTTTATTTGCGAGTGTCCTACACATGTGGGATTGGCCAAGCTGGTGCTGGAAGATTCGCTGTTTGTTGTCTTAAGGGTGTGTCCGAATGCTGGCCATATGTTTGTCTATACCATTGATAATAATAGCCTGTAACAAAGGGTGGGAATATACTACATACACATGAGAGGCTTTTTGATGCTTGTAGGTGTAGTAGCTTCTGCAGTACAGTCATCAGTTTAGGTCTCCCGTGTAAACTGCAGCTTTAAAATATATGCTAGCATACTGTTTTCTACACTGCCATCATCAGTTTGGATATATAAAAAAAGCAGCTTTGAAAATATTGTACATCATACTATTTTCTACACTGCCATCATCAGTTGTGACATAAAAAAGCAGCTTTGAAATTTTTGTAAAACATACTATTTTCTACACTGCCATCTTCAGTTTGGATTTTTTTTAAAGCAGCTTTGAAATATTATTTTATTCCTTCTGCTGCAATCTTCATTTTGGAAATATCAGTTTTTAGATATTACCATATCTTCAATACTGCAGTCTTCAATTTGAGGATAATCTACAGCATTGGAATATCATCTTTTATACTAGTTACCACCTTGAATTTGGATCTGTTGAATGCAGTTTTGGAATATTATATTTTCTGTACAACCACCTTGAGTTTTGGTGCTAAATGACAGTGCTGAATTGTTCTTATACTGAGGATAGATTTATTTATATAAGTGATATTCTGTTAGGAAATTTGGGTAAGTTTCAAAAAATGCATGATCATGTGCATGTATGTGTACTCTTTGTTAATGGAACATTCATTTTGTTAATCAATATACTCTTTGCTTTGATGTGTGGATTTAGTGTAAAAGTGAATTATCTAAGCAGTATTCAAAGCTTGACATTAATTTTGTTAAGTGGGAAGCAAACTTTGCTTCTGAAACAGACGCTGCCAGTGTGTGCGCTTAACTTTTTTTTTGAGTTGGCATCCGGACAAGTGGTCACAGCACTTTCATTTGCCCGGTGCTATTTTCACTTGCCCGAATAATACTTTAATTTATTTATTAATTATTGATTTAATTTTTGCTTTTAAAAATCAGTCGCCAGGCGGGCAACCTTACCGTCGGTTTTCAGTCACCTGTCGTAGTTTTCAGTCGCCAGGGGGGACTGTAAAGTTCGAACCCTGCACTGCTCTAGAATGTCAGTAGATATCTATAGACATAACAGGGCTTCTAGAATTAAAAAAAAAAAAAAAAAATCAAAATCACTATGGGATCAATGATTTTAAAACTGTACTAACAGGGTTTTATCACCTATGTTGCTAGACTCCGAATATCGGCACCATTCCCCAAGGCTATGTCGTTTTGTTTTCCCGATTTGGAGTTTAGAAAAATCCCAATGTGAATGCTAAAACTTCCCAATTTGTATTTGTTTCCTTTTAATATTCTTGAAGCTCTTTTCTATTGCTTTTTTATTAAATCATTGATCGCTTTTGATAAGAATAAACAACAATCAATATTTTTGTGGCTTTTAACAAGATTTTGAAAGGGAACACAAAATTCCCAATTATTTTGTAAAACGACGCAAAAATTCCCAAGTTGAAAGCCATGGGAGTCCAGAGTCAAATTTCAGAAATAAAACACTGACTAGCCACATTCAAAAATAGCTTATCATTTACAGATGTGCCATTATTTTTGCGGTTTTGGCTACATGAAACTAATTTGATGACAGAATTTCTTAGCAAATTCATCGAACTGCTAATATTTTGTGGGCTTCGGTCTAAACCATAAAACATATTTACTATTTGTTTACGGAAACTGGCAGCATTTCTTATAATTGAGCGGGCAGCATGGCCCAGTGGTAGAGTGCCCGCCTGATGCGCGGTCGGTCTAGGATCGATCCCTGTCAGCTGACCACTGGGGTTTTTTCTCGACATAACCATATGTCCGACGCCGATATAACCGTAATTTAATGTGTTGAGTGCATCGTTAAACAAACCACCAAAAAAAAAATTTCTTATAATTGAAGCAGTTTGCGATGGCGAACGCCCACAGATTGAACATATTTTTTATTGGTCATCAAACAAATGTTTTCGACTTGGCCAATTTCTCCTGAGTTATCTTTTCCTTTTTAAGAAATATCCTCAAGTTCATATACAAATGCAGATCCTCACCAATACCAAAATGCCATGGTTCACCATTTGTGATATTGTTAACAAATAACAAATGAAATTGTGTTTTGTGCATTTAATATTTACCCGTTAGCCATCATTTCTAATATTTTTTATTATTATTATTTCTCCGGTGAGTGTTAAATCGTAGATTTACGTATTTATGTTCAACTACGTTGAAACTTAATATTTTGAAATATTCACCCAGGGTAGTTTGTTCGTATAGCAAGGATAAAATGTTTACAAGCCACAGGTACTCTTCCTTATCTGTATCCCACCGTAGCACATTTACTTGTGTGGACTGTGTGTGTGTATATATATATGTGTGTGTGTGTGTGTGTGTATATATATGTATATGTATATATACAAATTTGGAAATGCCTGGTCTACCAAACACTTTTGGGGCATTTTCACAATTTTCAGGTCACTTGTATTGCTTTAATAAATGAATGGTAAAATATATAAAAGGCATATTTTATTAATTAATAATACTTTTGGTGTTTTATAAAGGCCTTTTTAGAATTAATTAGTGAAAAAGGCTTGTTTAATCTTAGGACTGCATGGCACTGTTTACGGCAAGATGGTGCTAGACTATTGAGGCATGGTGTCGCACCATGCTAAAACAAGCTAGAGAAAACACTAAATGTATGTATGTAGAGAGAGTGCGTGAATAAGTGCTCACCTTTGGCTACGGATACATGTATGTCATGATCAACAGTGTGTGCATATCCTAAAGTTGTACCTGTGATTTATATATAAGACTGTTTGGTTTGGATGTTCCATACATCAGGATTATTAATGTGGATGAGAGGTAAATTCCTCATGATGGAATCAATAATGGCAAAAATTTTATATCTAAATTTGATAGAAAAAAATGTGGACCTTTGGGGGTTCGTATACACCAGTTTTACACACACACATACACACACACACTACACTGACACACGTACATACACACAGATACACACAAACAGAGACACGTACAGACAAAAACAGAGACACGTACAGACACACACACATATCTGTATATCACCACAGTAATGAATGACTATACAAGTTTGATATGTCTAAAGAAAGTTGAGCAGTATGTATTACATACATATTGTATATATGTGTATGCGTGCACCATCCCACTAACACCGGTTCAATGGCTACCTGTAGCCTGGGCTTTAGTTACGGTCTTGACATACAAAACCCATCTGCGGCCTCAGTGTTTCGTTATATACAGCTGCATTCTTTCCTGTCTCATCTCATATAACATTGCTATTGCTACATGTAATACCAACAACTGCTGCTTTAATGAACGTTTTCTGTATCAATATCGAATATGTCTTTATGGTACATGTACATATAATGCTACCAGGCATCGAAATAAATAGAGAAGTAGTGTTTTCCCTAGAAATTGGCAAGGCATGGTAGACAAAACACTTTTGGGAGTATTTTCACCATTTTTCGGGCACTTCTCTCTTTTTTTGCATTAAAGATATATATTTTTTAAAATAACATAAATGTAATTAATGTTTTTGTTTTAATAAATTAATGGCAAAATATTTAACAGAGGTATTTTTATTAATTAATAATACATTTTTAAAAGTGTTTTATCAAGTCTTGTTTAATCTGAGGGCAGCATGGCACTGATTAAGGCAAGATGGTACTGGACTACTGAGGCATGCATGGTGGTGCATCATGTTAAAACAAGCTAGGGAAAACACTAAGCAGCCATTGTGGTTAACTAAAAGGTACCACATGTTCAGAAAGTCGAGAATGGTACTTAGTTCTCTAAAACTTTGGATTAAACGACAACTACACCATATAAAATTGTATCCTTTGAGTATTACTCAAACATAAAATGCACATACACTGTACAGTGTTCCCCTTGCTGCTCCATTTAAGTGGGGCAGCCCATCCCACTGTTTCATTTTGCCGCCCTCCTTTATTTTTCTGCGCCCCGTCTTTATTTTTCCGCACTATTTTCAAATGCACATTGTTTTCCACATATAAAAAACCCCAACGATCAGTCTGCACATTGAAAATAAGCTGCATTGTGCGTACGAAAAAGCAACTGACGAAATATTTACAACAAGTTACCATAATGTAAGTTAACAGTATTTGTAACAGCCTCTATTTTGTCCCATACCTGTATCCATTTGTATGTTTAATACACACAATAAAGGTTCAATTTTATTTGAGCACTGAACACATTTTTAATTTTTTATGGATACATGATATATGCACCAGAATCCATAGAGGTGAATAAATCAAAGATACCAGTGTGTCAGTGAAGGGATTTTAGTAACAGTGGAACTTATCTAAAAACTTTCCAATTTCTCCCACGATTCTATCTGTTTCGACCCTTTCTGTCAGTTTCCTCCAACTGTCTTCTGAGCTGTCCACACCATCGCCTACCTGTCTCAACTTCCTCCACGTGTGCAGTCTTTGTGTATTTCCCTGCACCCACCTGTCATCCTCGTCCTCTGCCGCTAATAAAGCTGGTCTGACC
>JAECMU010290289.1:5091-17398 GCA_016106625.1 Dracogyra subfuscus | reverse complement strand
GCAAAAATAAAAATTAACTTCGTTTGTCCTCATCAAAATCGACCCACGAAAATCGGCCTGTGTCAAAATCTTTCTTGACCTCTTCAATGGATCGGATGCCATGTAACTGTAAATAAAATGTGTTGAGTGCATCGTTAAATAAAAAATTACCATACTTTCCTTTTCTTCCTTCCTTCTTTAATGGAAGATTTTTTTATTTTTTTATTTTTAACCAATTTCAGTTTTGGCCTAAACTAATATAATATTGAGATGTTGATATCTTTAACCAAACGTGTGTTTTTTTGTTGTTGTTTTTAACTTTATTACCCCAGATCACTGGCAATGTCAAGGTTGGGGTGCCTTACAAATGTACATACCAAAAATATAACATATTTCATATATACATACATACACGCATATACACACATACATACATATACCGGCACATACATACATACATACATGATACATATGGTAGTTACATTCATTTCATTTGTAGTCTATATTGCACAAGCATATCGTCGGTGGGCTTCTAAAATGTCGTAGGTCAACGTTTGGCGCGAAGTGTTTTTTCACAGTTTTCAAATCGGCGGGATGCATTACATTGTCTCTCGAAATATTGTATCTCAGCCAATGAATACTTAATATTCGAGACGTGACAAAATAGCTTTTCTACAGTTGGTTGTAGCACTGGGATTCTAAAATATCGTATATCATACATCGTGCTAGTGTAAACCACGAAAAAGTCACAGTAAAAGCTTATTTGTCTTTTTTCAGGTGAGATTATCATACGTAAACTGTTAAACCATTTTTGTTTTAATGCATTGCAACATACACGAACTAGACACATATATATTATGAAGTGTTGATGGCCTTTATGATTTATTTGATCTATTCCCGATATACGACATTTTTAATCTCACTGCCTGGTTAATTTGTGAAATTCTGACGATATACATTTCAATAACAGCAATATTGACAAGTTTTGCTGTATAATTACATATCTTTTTGTATTCAGACATCACAATATATCAATGGTAAAACAAAATCACACCTTGCCATGTCTTGCACAACCAGTTTGCCCCCCCACCCCTGCCATTGGCGTAAGAGCCAGGGGGCCACCACCACCACCCCACCCCCAAGAAATTCGGTAACAACAATGCTGATTTCAATGGGAAAAATCCTGGCAATCTTTTACTTGTTTTTTTCCATATCAACTCCTCTGCACCTCCACCCCCCCTCTTAGCCAAAATGTCCCCATACACCTATGCCCCCCCCCCCCCCATACACACACACACATACCTCAAATAGTTCTTGGGGCATTGTTTTCGTCCATTAATTCCTGAACATATAATATGCAACAATCAGTTTCATAAAACTCCACCACGATAATTTAATATGAGCTCTTATTAATTATCAGTGATCTCTTCTCTATCAGACTGCATCAAATGGCCAGTATTTGGTGCAGGAATTCTGCTGACTTACATTACCATGCTAACATTCAGTACACATGTATAGTTGAAACTTTGTATAAGAGAAATAGAGGAATTCGCCAATAAGGGTAAAAACTTCGACTTTATTGCAAACATTCACTACAAGTTGTTTCCCCAAACAACGCCTAGATATATAGTAGTTAGTGTTAAGGATAATGACTACGACACTATAGAAAATAGTTTGAAAATGGATGTTGATAAACTTTCCAGAGGGAAGCGTTTGGTTGAATGTCACTAGAGAAACAGTCCAAAATTAAAAGTAACACATTTACACCTGTTGCAAAAGAACATGATTCTAATGCGCTTGCAAGTATACCTAGTACTTCACTTGAACATGAGACTCTGACAACACATTTTCAGATTCAAGGGGCATGTATGAAAGAAACAAACCAACTTGAATGTTACGAGTCTGATAATTTCGATACAGAGAATGAGGAAAACAATGACTCCTTTGGTGAAAGTTTTGATGACACGGCCAAGGATCCCACTTGGAAGTACACAACAAAGGACGACTACAGTAGTACAGATAGTGAAGACCATGGGCCAAATGGGAAAGCTGCAAACACAGGTGTTAAAGATGTTCAGGAGGATGTTGGAAAGAAGAATAGAGCCAAAAAAGGAAAAGCTGAAAGTATTAATTGGTCAAAAAATAAAAACAAAAAGATGAGAATGCAAGGGAAAAATATACCTTGGAGCAAAGAAAAATGCATCAGGTAAATACTCCTACAGTGTTGACAAGAACCAACGTGAACTGAAACAGTCGCTGCACTCAAAGCTGTAAATTTAAGAAATGTTCAGTGTTAACTGAAGATAAAAGGAAAAGTATATTTGAAGCGTTTTGGCTGAATATGGACTGGAATCAGAAGAAGGTTTATGTTGTTGTTGTTGTATGTTGTTGTTGTTGTTGTTGTTGTTGTTGTTGTTGTTGTTTTTTTGGTGTTTTTTGTGTAACGACGCACTCAAGAAAAGACTGTTTATTGTTGGGTAAGCCCTACTGGAAATCCAGACATTCCAGAGAAAGGAAAAAATGCACATGAAAGTAAGACATTATATGCAAGAGAGTTTTTAGAATCACTTTCAAAAATGCCCTCCCACTATTGTCGTGCGTCTTCAACCAAACGTTATCTCGAGACCATTTTCACCTCATTTGCCGAGCTTTACCGTGCATATTTTGAGAAATGCACTAGTGATGATAAAAACCCCTACAAGTATTAAAGTCTTTAGAAAAAAATTTGTAGATATGAATCTGTGTTTGTACCAACTCAAAAAAAGACCAGGTGACATGTGTTGCTCTTATGAGGCAAAAAATATATCCGAAGAACAATATGAATTCCACAGAGAGAAAGAAAGAAAGAAATGTTTTATTTAACGACGCACTCAACACATTGTATTTACGGTTATATGGCGTCAGACATATGGTTAAGGACCACACAAATGTTGAGAGGAAACCCGCTGTCGCCACTCCGTGGGCTACTCTTTCCGAATGGCAGCAAGGGATTTTTTATTTGCGCTTCCCACAGGCAGGATTAGCACAAAACCATGGCCTTTGTTGAACCAGTTATGTATCACTGGTCGGTGCAAGTGGTTTACACCTACCCATTGAGCCCTGCGGAGCACTCACTCAGGGTTTTGAGTCAGTATCTGGATTAAAAATCCCATGCCTCGACTGGGATCCGAACCCAGTATCTACCAGCCTGTTGTCCGATGGCCTAACCATGATGCCACCAAGGCCGGTTCCACAAAGAGAGAAAAGAAGCAGCCAGGAAGGAGAAAAATATGGATAAAGAAAGAGCTTTGATAGAAAACAACTTCAGAGTTGTCACAGTAGATCTTCAGGGTCTTCTGCTTAAAGCTAGTGCAATGTACTACAAACAAAGCTTGGTTGCCATAATTACACCATTCATGACATGACCTCTAAAGATGTTGACTGCTATTTCTGGGATGAGAGTGAAGGTGAACTGTCATCAAATGTGTTTGTGTCATGTTTGTCAGATTTTGTTGAAAATTTGAGTACGAATCTAACACATTTGGTTATTTACAGTGATGGCTGCACATACCAAAATTGCAACATTATCCTTTCAAACGCCCTTTCACATATGGCTCATAAAAAAGGTATGACAATTGTTCAGAAGGTCCACACGCAGATGGAATGTGATAGTGTACACAGCACCATCGAGAGAAAATTGAGAAACAAACCAATTTACCGCCCACAAACGTATGTGGATTTAATCAAATCAGCAAGGATCTCTCAAAAGTACAGAGTACATTATCTGTCTCATACCTTTTTTAAGGACTTTGCTTCACTTAAATACTACTCTTCCATATGCCCAGGAATAAAGGTTGGAGATCGTGTTGTTACAGACATCTGTGTCATTAAATACACATCCAATGGAGTAATTCAGTACAAAACACAATACAGCAATGCTTATGAAGACCTACCAAGGCGTGCAAGTTGTTCAGAGCCAGCACTTGGAGACACAGTAGAACAGCTCTACAATCACACCATTCCAATTAAAGCTCTTAAGTACAAGCACTTACAAGAACTTAAACCAGTTATTCCAAAGGATTTTCATGCTTTTTACGATAGTTTGTCACACGAGTAGAATTTGGGCTAATAGTACTACCGAACGTAAACGTATCTGCATTTATAGCAAACATTACAAAAAACTATATCACAGAGATCTGGATAGAACGGTGCACTTCGGAAAGTTGCAGGATGGGTTTGTTTTTTCTGTTTGGAAATTACATTTACGTTGTGTTTAAATAAAGAAAGTTCAATTTATAAATATTACTTGGTATTATTTTGCGATCATCATTTTGTTTTTTATGACGTGTTAGTGGAGTGATCTAAGCAGATAGCCACATTCATTTATACCTGTCAGTAGCCCTCCTGCACCATGTACATGCAATTGATGTATAGTTTAGGTTAAGATAAATATATGTAACACAAACCAAAAATCTGCTGTATGAAACGCACTAAGCATCCTTCAGAAGTAATTGGTGTCATTTCACAAATCTGTATCGTGCATAATCCAGGAGCTACTGCAGTATCAATATAATTATACCGAATATGGCAAGATACCATTAGTAATAAAAAGTTATAACTCATAAATAATATAATATTTTGTATTCCAAATAGTCATATGTCCGATATTACCCATCATGCATCATTAATTTATAAAATTAACACTTTTGCATATAAAGCATAAGAAATGATAGAGTTATACCAAAATACAAAGTGTTAATTTATGTCATGAACATATAATCAGTTTTAGGGGTGTCCTGTAAAATCTGAAAAACATGACATTCGACCTTTTAGATGCCCACCAAAGATATCCATATTTGATTTTTTTTTTATGATCCGAGGGTAAAATGGATAGCTAAAACAAGCATAGAGGGGAGAAAAGAAAGGGAAAAGGGAAAGAAAGGATAGGTTTGTCTATCAACACCCAAATTAGTTTTTTTTCTCTTTTTTTAACTAACTGCTTCAAGTGGATGTCTAATGTAGTAAGAACAATACTTGGTATCCTAGAAATATGAATGAAGTATGGTGAAAATAGGCGAGATTAAAAAAGAAGTATGGAAAACAGGTTTTTAAATTTATTTATTTTTAATTATTATTATTTTTTATTTTTTATATATATTTTTTTTTCAAACAAGCTACAAAGTTGTTGGGCTTTTTGTTTGTTGTGTTTTGTTATATTTTTAAAGCAAAGACTATAAAGAAAGAAAAGGTTACCAGCCTTATAAAAATTAATTTTTAGGATTTAATGTAGGCCCATCAGAACTAAAAAGGTTAAGCCACTTTCCCCAACGTTCTTCGAATTTTTGATTCTCACAATTTTAAAAATAAATATATCTTTCTATTTGAAATTTGTTTTGCAATTTTGTTTTTATAACATTAAAATTAAGACTGTTGTTTAGAATTTTCATACTATAAATGTGATGTTTTATATTGATTATTAACCAGTTAATTACTTGGTTTATATCACTGTTTATCATACCAAACATAAATGTATGCTTATTCAGAGAAATTCTAACGTCCATTTTTTCAAATATTCATTCCTCCAGTGCATTCCATATATATTTTATTTTATCACAATCATAAAATAAGTGTTGTAAGGTTTCAGGGACATTTTTACAAAAACTACCCTTATTTGAATCTACATAGTGTATCATCTGTAAGAAGCAATTTGCAGCTAAAATCCGATTGTGCAAACGATACTGAAACCATAACAGAGTTGTATCTTTTACACATTTGAAGGGTAGAGCATAAAACTTTTCCCACATACAGCAATCATATGTTAAACCCTTAGATGCATATTTTGTTTGTGACTTTGGTATTACATATTTATTATTTAAAATATTGTACAAATCTTTACTTCTCGTGTTTTCATTTAGCATAATAATACGGATATTTTCTCCAATGTATCTGTTTTTAATAAAACCTGTTTGGTCTTTATCTATTATTTTATCTAGCACTGTTTTAATTCTATTAGCAATAAAGCCTGCACCCATTTTATATGTACAATTTAATAGCAATATGGGTCTCCAATTTTTTTTAAAACTGTTTTGGTTTGTTTGTCTTAGGGATACAGGTAATTATACAAAAATTTTGAACATTGGACATTTCTTTAACAGTATAGCTATAATTTATTGATCGGACTATGTAATGTCCTAAGTCTGCCCAAAAGAATTTGAAAAACTCTGCAGTGAATCCATCTGAGCCAGGGCTTTTCTCATTTTTCATACTTTTTAAAAAGTTTAAAACTTCTGAATGTGTTACTTTACCTTCTAAAGATTTGTGCTTCATCATTTGTTAGCTTTCTGAAATTATAATCACTTAGTTTTTCTATAATATCATTATCGTTTTGTACATTAGGTGCAGAATATAAATTTTTATAAAACATTTTTGTCTCTCTTAAAATTTGTTTTTGGTCTGTAATTATTGAGCCATTATTTAGTCTTTATATTAATTTATTATAGTAGTTTCTACACTCCATATTACAAAAATATTTTAATGGCTTTTCTCCATCTTCTATCCATTGTGCCTTTGCTCTAATAAAATGACCTTTAAGCTTTTGTCTTCTTAATTCTATCAGTTCAGGTTTTTTATTCTCTAATAGTTTAATGTTTATGGTGTCATTTTCTTCTAATTCTTTTGTATCTTGACACTATTTATTTTCTATTTCATTACTTTTCTTTTTCTTATATGTTGATTATGAAATAGTTTCCACTCTAATTTCCATTAACAGTGTTTTAAGAAAAAATTGATCATTTATTATAAACTATTTCGTCTTTAGAGATGGCTATAACATTTTCTGGACTGTAGATTAAAACAGCATATTGGGTTGTTATATTATTTATAGTTTCTTTTGTACTTTTTACATACTCTTTATCAGTCAGAAATTAATTATTAAATTTCCATAGTCCTTTACCTCTTTGAATTGTATTTAATTTCATGCAGAGAACTACCCCAGAGTGATCCGACCTATAACTGTTTTCAATTATAACAATTTGAACATATGAAATTAAGTTATTAGAGAGTAGAAACATATCCAATCTAGCTAGTTTTAATGGGTTTGGTTTTCTCCATGTATATTGCCTTAATAATGGATACATGCAGTTCTCTGAAGGGATCTTTCATGTCAAAAGTTTCAATATTTTCTAAAATAGGTTTTTGAGCTTTTGGATGGTTGATATGTAAATAATTTTTTGTGTCAAGATCTTGGTTTAATACCAAATTAAAATCACCACATATTAAGTATTGGTCATTTTCAAACTCTTCAATACATTTTAAAATATTTAAGAAAAACTGTGGATTATCATTATTTGGACCATATATATTTATGAGAGTCATTCGCACTTCTTCTATTGTAATATCTAATGCAATAAAATTCCCCGAGTTATCTGTTTTTCTTTTATGTAATTTGAATTCAAAAGTGTTATTTAGCATAAAAGCAACTCCTCTAGAATGACTAGTAAAATAGTTAAATAAACATTTATATCCCCACTGGGTTTGAATATAGGGTTCTAACTCGTGTTTAAAATGTGTATCTTGGAGGCAGTAAATATCAAAATGTTTGCATTTTAAATAGTTCAGTACAACATTTCTTTTGTCAGTATCTCCTAGTCCCTGACAGTTCAATGTTAAAATCTGAAGGCAAGCCATGTCATTGGTAAAGTTTGATTAAAAATATTTCCTTGTTTTTAATGTAACTTGTTTGGAAATAACTCTTTCAAATGGAAATAAAAACATTAGTAGATAGAAATTAGTTAATAAATGCTTACATGTTACGTACAAATTGTGATGTATTTGAAACACAGATAGGTTGTTGAGATGAGTACAAATTGAGAGAAGAAATGAAGACAAACAAAAGAAAGTAATGGGACAAGAATTCCACATTACAGATAACATAGAAGTCAGTTTAAAGAGTTGGGCAATATATATAACCTAACCCTTGGTCTTAATTAGGGTAAAGAGAAGTAAAATTCAAAACAGGCACACATACACACCCACCAATACATATACTGTATTTTTCTATCTTAATAAATGCTGTTTTGTTATTCAGATGCAATATGATCTATAAATAGATAAATATGACTAAATGAGGAAGAATAACACACACACACACACACACACACACACACACACACACACACACACACACACACACACACACACACACACACCAGCTATAATCATAGTTATTCTAGGGGGAAAAGAAGAAAAAACTAAAGGTCATTATAAATAAACACTATATCACTGTTACAAATGGATATGTGTTATTTGTAACAACACACTGACTGATATATATTACAGATGCCATTTTGCTGGGGGGGGGGGGAAGAGGTAGTAGTAACAAGTATAAATAACAGTTATTATTATTGCCTGTATTACTTTATGGTAAATAATTAGTAAATAGATGGATAAATGACTGAATAAATAAATAAATAAATAAGAAAATAAATAAATACAGGCAATCAGAATGTTGTCATCTTTTTTTTTTAATTAAGTAAAGGGTTGTAATTGCAAGAAATATAATTTTCAAAACAGAAAAAAAAGTTGTAATTCTAAATTTATCTTGGCATCTGTATGTACATGCATAAATATACACAAAAATACAAACACAGATGTTTTGAAAATGAAAACAAAGTACAAATTATTAACAAATGTTTGTAGTGTCTTATGTTAGGCGTTGATGAACTGTGTGGTAGGCAGTCATCCATATTTACTATCTTTTTTATTCGTTCTTCTGACTTCAGTTTGGCAAACACAACTCCATCTTTCGTCCAAGCACTCTCCACATTTTCATGTTCTTTCACTTTCATTAGATGTAGATAGTTTTCCTTGGTTAGGTCCTCACTCAAACCAATCCCTGTGCCTTTCAATTTTCTTCGGTTTCTCAGTGCCTCTAATTTATGAGTCCTGGCCACAAACTTGGCAATAATTGGTCTGCAACGCGATGCACTGAAGGGGCCTAACCTGTGGGCAATGCTAATGTCTGTAGTGGCAACTTTCACACCTATCTTGTCTAACACTTTGATCGTTTTTTCTATTGTTTGTGACACACTTTCATCTTTATTTTCATCTTTTACACCAAACAAACGGATGCTGTCTTTCTTGGTATACTGTTCCAAGTTGTTTGTTCTAGTCAGTGCCAAGCCTGCTGTTATGTTTGCTCCTTTAAATTGTTCTCTTAACTCTGCATTTTCTTTCTTTAACTTTATGTTATCTTTCTTTTAACTCATCATTTTGTAGCTGTATCTGAAAAACTTTTGCTTTGAGTGTGGTTAACTTTTCTTCAAGTGTTGAAAGTATTTGTTTAATGTCAAGGAGATTCACTTTTAGATCATCTTTTGTAATTGTTTGATATAATTTCTGGCATATTTGTGTTTGCTGTCCACTTATTCTTTTTAATTCCTTTAGCAGTCTCCATGTTTTCTTTCTCTGCGTTAACAAAAGGAGTAATTGGCTGTAAAGAATCACTCATCGATGTCACTGCTTTTTTCTTCTTTACATCTTGCTTGGTTTTAGTTCTGTCTGTCCGTGTTTTTTATTTACTTAAAGTAGTATTTGAAGACAACTCAAAGCTGGAATCCCTGCTCAGCATTCGCTTTCTGTCTCTACTAGCACTAACACTCACACTCACAGGCATGCAGCTGTACACTCCACATTATCACACACAGGTACACAGGTCATGGTAGTAAGCTTGGGGTGAACAATGTTCAGACCAGGGTTTTGGCTTGGGGCTCTTTGTTCAAATTAACATGACTGTATATGCTGGGTTTTTTAACGATAAAAATCACAAAAAAACATAAACTTTTTTCAACAAAAGTTTGCTGACCAAGATCCTGACAAGAAGATGAATCTTCTGATCTTGCTATAAATATACTTTTTGTTGGAGCAAAGTCACATGCGACTACACCCCTATGTGACCATAAGGACCATAAATACAAACTGTAACCAGCCTTTTCAAACAATGTTTTTTAATAGAAAATATATGTTCCTAGTGATAGCACTGTCTGCAAACATGATTTTGAATAAGTCAGAAATGTGTTCATTCGATTTGTACGAGTTGTGGGTTGCTATAGTCTGTAAACACCACATGATTTCAGACTTCTGGACATCGTTTTTTGATGCAAAGTCGTGTAATGTCTCAGCCACAGGCACAGATGATTTCGTGGGATTTCCAGGAATCTGTGCGACGCCGACTGGCGGAGGAATGGTAAAGTCCCAAGTTACTGATGTAGTCGCAGTTGGCGTTGGTTTATTCTCAGATTCAGCACTCGACACTTTCTCAGACTTGAATTTTCATGCGATTTGAATGCGCTCTCGCCCATCATGGTGCCAATGTTAATATCTTAGTGACAACAGGAACATACGGCCTTTGACACGTCCTTACTCTCTCTGATCCAAGCATAATTTCGACACATTTTGTTAAAAAATAAAATTCCGTGTACTAGGCATGTTTAAACTTGAACATGTGCTTGCAAAAACTTCAATATCTAAGTGATTCCGTGTCATCTCGCCTGACTATTGTTTGCAGTTCTTAAAACGAGGCTATTATGCTCGTCGATAATCGGTAAGTCTCGGCTGAGGCATTCAGAACACAGCATTTGTCCCAGAATATAGGCTGAGTACATTCGGGTCACGGAACGCCATGAGTGCTGGAATAAAAGTGTTAACACGGAAGTAAAAATTTTAAATTTCTTTCGAGATTGTTCCGTAATTTCTGGTTAAAACGATGCACTTTTCATTTCAAACTCCTAAATTCAAGCACTTTTCAAGACTGTATATTGATGAACTATGTGATGTATGTTCACTATTTTTATACAAATAAAATACAGTTCTGTTGCACTGTGCAGTATCAGTATTTTTTAATTTTTAATTATTTTTTTAATCCGATTTGGGTATTATAACAAAAACAGGATGGTCCCTTGACAAGCTAGATATAATGCTGTGAGCAATCACGGGTTTAGATGTGGCTAATTTCTAGACACACCAGGCTTTTTGTCTGGTATGAGCACACAAAGGTCTTTTCAGTGCAGTAATCTTAATAACAGCTGGTAAAAGAACTGTAGAATATTCAGAAACTTGTCTTGAACACATCCGCGGGGAAATTCAGAGAATGAGCCTAAGACAGGTGTGCTTGAAACTTCATTGGGTGTATAAGCACCGACAAAGCAGTATAGCACAAAAAGTTATCTACAGATAACAATATCGTTCATAGTCACTGCTGGCCTCGAAGTGTAGTCAACAAGTGAATGAAAAGAAGAAGACGACGATGACAAAGAAGAAGAAATTGACTGACCAATATTCAGAAATGTATTTCAAGTTATTTCAATCCACTAATTGCAGAAAGAAGACCTCTAACCAGTATGTTTTGTTTAGTGACACCACTAGAGCACACTGATTTGTTAATCATCAGCTATTGGATGTTAAACATTTTGTAATTTAGACATACTGTCTTAGAGAGGAAATGGTTTTTTTTTTTTTTAACGATGCACTCAACACTTTACAATTACGGTTATATCGGCGTCGGACATATGGTTATGTCAAGAAATAGAGAGGAAATCTGCTACATTTCCCCATCAGTAGAAAGGACTCTTTTATATCCCGTTTCCCATAGACAAGATGGTATATTTGACAATAATAACTGCTGGGTCAAAGTTCGAGGTGCACCCAACTTTTGATAGAGACGTGAACACCACAAGTTCTGTGATTGGTTATAAATTTATGTGAGTGTGTTGGTTGTAAAAAATAATAGTTTCATCTGGGTAAAGAAAAAAGCAATTTTATTTCATCTAGTACCAATGTGTCAAGTAGCCTTGTGATTGAAACATGTATGTGGTACCTGTAAAAACAAAGTACTCTAATTTTGTGTGGAACTAGGGTAGTCATAGATGCTACCGGTTATCTCAGAAATGAGCAGCTTGACCCCCAATTTTCTCTGGTTCACTTGAAGTGTGAGGGTTGTAGTATTTATATCTGTGGTGTTTATGTCGATTGATACGCTGCAGGTAGGATTTTAGCCACATATGTTACTATTGTCGTCTATGGGATTTGATTTGGTAGTATACACCCTTATAGGGAGACACCTAACAGCAGCTCAATATAAATTCAAAGTGGATAGGATGAGTTTGCGGTCAACAGTATATTACCATGCTCATTAAACCTGGCCCAGTAGACTTTAGCTCCCGGTAGGATTACTCAAAGCTGGATTGGTCAAAGGGTAAGCCGCTAGACTAATGGATCACTCCAACCAGATGGATAAGCTGTGCCAAATTGCTTACAGACAGGCACCTACATGCAGCTCAATGCATGTTTGAAC
>JAECMU010290201.1:0-10439 GCA_016106625.1 Dracogyra subfuscus | reverse complement strand
CATTTTAGTAACGTTCTAAACAGCTTTTTCTCGATTCTTCAACGTTTTCAGCAATTTACTTCACGAACACCGACATAAAAATACCATGATTTACGAATAAATGCCTAATTTCTTAAATGCCTGGGTGCTTATTCTAAGACGTGGGCCTACTTCCGGTTAAATACAGTATTCGATATAATAATCAGGGGCCTCGCACATGCACGCACGCATGCTTGCTGTAGACTAAGGAATTACAAAAATTGCAAGTGTACAAAAAGATAAACAGGCACTTTGATTTTGGAAATTTTGCCAAATCCCGATATAATAAATAAAACATAATCAATATTATTACATAATGTAATATGAGATGAAAAGTTGATTTGCGTTAAAATGGGAGAAAAGACATCTTTGTAACTCCTTGAAAATTAATATGCATGTATCGGCAATTTCCATAATGACATTTCTTTCAGAACACCTCGCCTAAATTTAACTTCGGTGACATAAGTGCCGTTTTACGAAAATGTGTGACAATTGCCGATCGATACATAATTATTATTTTGCTGAGACTGGTCAACGTCGCAGTCTTTTCATTCCGATGTGACATTGGTAAATTAAACTACCATTCTACGAAAATGTGCGAGGTATCTCGTAATTTTCCAAATTCAAGATTATTGTATTTTGGCAGAAGACTGCATCGGCTTCAAAAAATAGTCAGGATGCAGTAACATTTAAAAATAAAACGGCATCGCGTACTGTAAATGAATGTGATATGATGTGGAACCAGTTACGTTAATTGCGATACAATTGTTTTGTGAACAAGCCTCTGTTTTTGCTATTTGAAATAGGTTAGCATAGATCCACAAAACGTTTCATTTGTGCCAAATAAATTTTAAAATTCCAGGTGGTCCGACGGACTACGTGTTTGCAGCTTCAGGTAGTCCTGTTAATTTTCAGGTAGTCTGAGACTACCGGACTACCGTTAAAATCGAACTCTGCATAGGGAAATCATGACATGAGCACGTGCGTGAGAGTGTGTCTGTGTGAATCGGTGGTTGTGTGACCTATATTGGGGTATAATTTCCTTTTTCATTTCGATATAATACGCTAAATTTTCAAATGGTAATTACACATCCATTTGAGTTAGTTTCTTTGGGTAGTATGTCGAACAGTTACCAATCAAATTACAAGAATACTATAGTATAACGGCAGTGCCTAATTAACATAAAAATATAACGACCTTGTCCCACGAAGTGATCACGTGATCACAATATAGCTGCGTCCATAATGCAGTCTCTTGCAATGTAGCCTCCTTGATTGTTGATAATGCAAGTTGTAATGTAAATATGGGTGTTTTAACACTTTTTTATTCGAAATTGTCAGTGAAACAATAAATGATCATATATAGATCTGGGAAGGGCACGGTTGCAAAGCAGGTAGGGCACAAAGGCATTTTCCTTGCCGTCGATAACGTTCGATTTTCGGGGCACAACGTCAAGTAAGGAGGGCAATGAAGGCACTTGCCGTCGTTGCCGTGGTAAAATTTGATGCCTGCAACTTTTGTGGTCAAATACTAGATTTATTTATTTATTAATATACATACATTGTTTTTCTGCTTAATTGATCATTTGAACCATTAAGGCACAACAAAGTATGTTACTCTACGACAAAATGTAACCACATGTTTCCGAACATTGTTGGCCGCCATTTTGTTTTTATCGCTCGGCTCGGTTCGGTTTTATTCGGTTTGGTAAATTCCTAGGATGCGTTCGATCGAATGCTCGCCTGTAAATCGATGCAACAGTTCATGTAAGCACTATATAAATTAATCAATTATACTTCAACACTTCATCTTTTCGCCAAACATTGAAGATGGGGGTACCGAATTCTTAAAGGTAAATATGACTTTTTTTTTAAAGCTGTGCATACTAGAGTAGATAAAGTGCACTTCCTTTAGGATAAGGGGAACTGGCTCAAATTTTATCTACATTCTTTCCTGTTATTACTGTCTAGATCCGCCACTGAACAGTTCTAATAGAAGCATACTAGTATGTTTATAGTGAACACATTTTTTCATACTATGGAATTTACTACAAATTATTTATTTCTGAGCCGCTTATTTTCTAAATTACATGTACACACAACAATAGTATATTTTAGTTTATTTCCAAAACCCTTATTTTTACGTCAAACCAAATTGTTTTCATTACTAGTCAATTTTTATAGTTTAGCTAAATTTCCAGACCCTATGCTAATTCCGCACTCTACTCTTATTGGGTTTTTGTAAAATGTCCAGCCCCTATGCTAATTCCGCACCCTACTTTTAATTGATTTTAGAAAAATTTCCAGCCCCTATGTTTATTAGGCACTCGAGAGTAGGCTTAGATTGTCAACTGTTGAGACAGAGTTGGCCAACTCGAAGGTTGTGTTGTAATTTCCCCAACTCCCGACTTACAATGGATGCACTCAGGTCATACGACAAGAATCGAGCTGTACGAGCACTCAGTCTTAACAACTGGACAGTCGTTATAGCAAAAAGTAGGCCAAATGTCTCTTGGTAGTCTGACACTAGCATTAAAATCCCCCAGCATATTTACATCAGTTTCATCATTTAAACTGTATGCACAGTTACATTGTCAGCGACATTAAGGACTTTTTATGATGGATCATCACATCTGTAGGGCCCAACCAATCAATATTTTTTTTTTTTTTTTTATAATCAATCATTGGAACATCACTAAATTGGACCGAAACTGTATTGATTTTAAAGTGCTGCATTACCCCTCCAATGTAGCATACAGTTTGTGAAAAGTGTGTTAATTGTGAATGGCCCAAAAGACTATGAAATGTCTGACAGTCTAATATTACTGCAGTAAGACTGGTCTTTGTGTGTGTCTGTGTGTGTGTATTATGGCACTATGATGTTTAAGTGCCCAATATGTGACTGCCTGTGTATTGTGATGTGTGTAACAGTTGAATGTGACTTTTTTCTTTCTTTCTTTAAAATCGGTAACAGTAGTAGTTCATCTTGTAATAGTAAATGGTAAATGTAGTACTGGCGAACTGACTGCAACAGAAATGATATATGTACATGGTGTATTTCACACTACATGTGTCCGGTAGTTAGTTTTTTGTTTAAATATTTCATGTAAAATTAGTTATTTAGTGGGAGAGCTGGACTTGTCACTTATATTTCAGTGTCTTCGTAAATAATACTTTTCACGAAAATAAAAAGGTTATATAATATTACTAGTGACATTAATAGGTACAATTCACAGCATTTCTTATTGTCTTATTTCTAAGTTTCAACAGTAATTAGAAATAATGTTTTCTGTTAACACATCTTTCACTTATAACTACATTGAGGTTTATAAAATGCTCACAAAAGCATGAAATATTGACAAGTTTTGGAAGATGCAGACATTTTTGGAATGGAAGAGTTGGAAGTTGAAAAAGGACAGATCTGTTTCCATTGAGAAGTGAGTTCCCACTTTTGTACTGACTTGCATGATACTATTTTCTATCTGTTTTGCTTTACATGTTGCATACATGTGCTCTTGTCAGTCTGATTCTAATACATGTTTCTTTTGGCACAGGCTTTTCTATTTGTTTATTTTTCAGTTATTGATTTGGGACAAATCATTACATGAGGGCACTTAGGTAAATTACATTACAAGAAACTGGGATACGTTGTAGTCAGTCTAACTTTAGTTAATGGTTGTATAAAAGTTACGAGGTTCATTTATGAAGCAGGTAACTGCTGTAGGTCAGTTGTAGAACCCTCAAATGAGGTGTGATTGGTCACATGGTCATTTAATTATTTTACTATCCCTATGACTGGTACATGAAAGGACATGGAATGTGCTGTACTGTCTATAGTAAAATGCATTTCAGAGATCCATTACTGCTTTTTGGAAGTTGTCTTTGTGGTAGCAGTGGGTTTTTCTCTATCTCTGTTTGTCTGTCTTTCTCTTAGCCAGTGTTGAAATAATATTATTAGACATAAAATAGCTAGTTTAAAATATGCTACGGAATTGTTAAATTAGTAATAATACATGTATTGTGTTCCTTTTATAAAGCAAATACATGCTTGTATTTTTTGTAAAATAGTACTATTTTTTTTACATATTGTTCAGCTCTCCCTCTAAATTGTGCAGCAAAACCTGAGAAATCAATACTCCAGAATTACGATTAAACATGAGTAAGAGAGGACATTTGTTTCACACATTTATAATGTTTAACACACAAAATTGTTACTTCGGTCTGTTACTCAGTGGTAGAGTGCTTGCACTGGGTGTGAGGAGTGTGGCAAGATCGATTGCTTACTTGTTTATGGGGAAGTATATATAAAAGATCCCGTGCCATTCATTTGTAGGAATAACTTATGTGGTAGGAAATGGGTTCTTTCCCCATGTTTGTCTTGCACTGATCAAGTCCAAAGAAACATGTAGGCATTAACTTTCTTTGTTTAGTTTTCTTTTCAGGTTTATTTCTCACAAACTTAAATCCTAGATCAATAAAATTTGGTTAAATATACAAGTAGTATTCGTATTAATTTCAGTTGATTTTTCCACCGTAAGAACTAGTTTAACCTGAATGGTAACTCATGGATTATTTCTTTGTTAACTAAATCAGTATTTGATTTCACAAAATTCTTGTCTAAATAAACATCACAACACTCATTAAACATCTCCCTTTCTGTACACATTTTGCCCATCTGGAAATATTTCTCAAATTTTATTTCATATCATCTCATCAGTAATATTTTAAATACATGGTTAATGCATTGTATTTCTTAAACTAGAATTGAAAAACCTTCAGTACTACAAGAAAGTGCTAATATATACCAGCAAACTTGTTTGTATCTGTTCTCTTGTTAAATGATGGTGATATGAAAAAAAAGGATATTTCCTTACAATTATAACTTCTGTGGTTAATGGCTAAAGCTGTGTTTTGTAATCGATTGTTAGTAGTTATATATAGAGTAATGTTTAAAAATAGAAGCTTGTGCTGAATATAAAATAGATCTGCCATCTGGCAAATGTAAGGTTTGATCAGGTAATAAGGAAGATAAGTTTGAATCGTCATTGCCAAATATTTGTAATTGTTGGCAATACATTATTAGCTTTTAACTAGTAGACAATAAGTATGGTATATATTAAAGAATGATACATTTACATTTGTATAAAACTAATTTCCTGGACCAACAAACCATCTACATGTATATGTCAGTAAAGATGATGTTCATTTTGGCATATTAATACTGAATATAAACCCGGTATTTCACCATGTACCAGTAGTATCCATTTGTACTCACACCAAGTGGGCATTTTCAGCCAATTAAGTATTTTTACTATCAGTAATATTTTGTTGGTAACAAAAATGTTACGGCATAATCCTTTTTTCTAGTTTTAATTTGGACGACACTGTATTTGAAATGTTGAAATTCTTTTTAGCTAGTCTTATCATTTTTATATACCGTCTCTATTTTTTGTTTGCATGTTAGTTAATAGCCACAGTAGTGCTGGCTTCAGCAAAATGCATGTTATGTTAGAGAGACCTATTAAGTATATGTCAGATGTAACTAAGATGTTTAACAATTGTTCTGTTTAGTCAAATTAAAATACAACTTTGACTGAGCTGAGCTTGGGGTAGGGGCCAATAGTGTGAATGCCATGACTATTCCATTCTGCTTTAACTCCATTCAAATATTGATAGATTTGGTTTAAATTGAACCTGTATGCACTTTACAAGGATCTACAATTTTATCCTTCTGGGGAAATACGTGTTCTTCCACTGTAATTAACAAGTAAGACGTATTTCTTTGACGTCATCAATTGGCGTACTACAAACTTACAGGAATGTCAACCAAACGAGTTGTTTGATATACATTAAGATCGATTATGGGTAATCAATAGGATATTAAAATTGCTACCATTCTGTATCCTGTTTATGTCCCTCGTGAAATAATGTTCATTGTCACTCATGACAATTCAAAATTGTTTCATTCGGGACAAAAACATGATATGAAATGGAAGCTTATTTAATCTCCTGTAAATGTATACTTCACAATGGTAATAGATTCTATTAGTATAACACATTGATGTGGACAGTCAAACTCATTGCTATCTTTATGTCAACCATTTACTTGTATGTCAAACAGGTTATTTTCACAGGAATGTGGCTGGATTTGTTTTTTAAAATACATAATATTCAGTTTAGGATTTCAAATACATTGGCAGACAAGCAATCTACAGGTTTCATTTTTAAAAATTGGTCGAGCATGCCACCACAGCAAACTTCTGAAGAGAACCCTGTTGGTGCTTTTATTTCAACTCCACATGTCATCCCCATTACCACCATGCACAGATGAAAGCTATTGCATACAAGTGAAAGGCATTTCAAGTGCAGTGATATAAAATATCACATGAAATCAGCCTTGCCACAAACTGAATACAACACATGAAGACAGGTTAATACTGTAGTACAGGGAAACCCTCAAAACTCGACCCTCTGTAAATATAAAATATCCCTTGCTGCTAATTAAAAAATAATGTTGTGGGTTTCCTCTAAAGACTACACATTAGAAGTACCGGTACCATTTGTTTGATATTCAGTTGCAAATGGTTAACAAACCAGTGAGCTTTAGTGGTATATTTTATAAGCTACATGTATCTTTTTATAGCTGTCCCATTGGGCTGTTTCTAGTTCCAGCCATGCAATGCTCTAGTTTTAACTTTTTAAAGCTGAACCTGCCATTTAGATAGTGTGTATTGGTTACTTGGTATTGCTGCATTGTGTTTTCTATAAGTGCTGCTATTTTACCCACATGTCGCATTCAAACTGTTATCTGTTAAATCACTAGATTTGAATCACAGAGAATTTGGTGAATAAATTTCATTATTAAATATCAAAAACCAAATTAGAAAATCAAATAAATGTGCTTAAAAAGCTTAAATTTTTGCTATTTTGTTTGACTAATAACACTTGAATTTGGTAATGAGTTTCTGTTCAAATTCTTTAGATTACTAATGATTGTCTCTGTCCGACTTAACGTAAACCTGTATGCAAGGGCAATTCGTATATAGGTTGCTGATTACTGTTTGACATTAGGACCAAATGTATCTCAGTGTCTCTTCTGTCTACTTGCTTCTTTTGTACTGACATATAATTTGTCCGAGGATATGTTGGGATGTATAGTATTTTATGTGCAGTCTGTTTGATTAACTTAGGACTGTTTACAATTGTCACCTCTTTATGAGTGTACAGACTGTTATTGTTTTGGTTCTCTCATTCAAACATGGTTTTGTATGGAATATGTTAATCAAATTTAAAAAAAAAATTGTTTACAAGTGTCCAGTTTGTATGCTTAGAAAAAGGTTTATGATTGTAAACTCTCTCTTCAATCAGTTCAAAGTGAGCATATTATAGGCTAGAGGTACCAATTTCTGTGATCATAAAATTTCAGATGGAAATAAGGAATTACAAATTATAAAAAGAATTTGCATTAAAATTGTACCATTCTTAGGATTTGATATCAGCTTGTTACATGACATTTGTAGAAGATTTTAACAGCTGCCTATAAATTAATTTTCACCTGAAGATATCATTTAAGATTTGCATGTGTACTTTCTGTTTTTAATGACGTCACTGTCAGATGACCCCTGGATGTGTTATGAGCACACAGGTTCTGTTATGAGCACCCATTATTATAAATTCATACTGTTCTGTCTGTGGAAAAGTGCATATAAAAGATACCTTGCTGCATTAGGAAAATTGTCTTTGTAACATCATTGCTAAACAACCACTAAACATTCTTTGCTTCAGTTACATATTTTGACTTTGGAAAAGATGTGATTGGCAAAATATTGGTTTTACTACCCAAGTTTTCAGTAGTGATGCAATGAGATTAATTCTCACAATGTTTCAAATTAGAATATTTGTAACAGGCTGTAAGGAAGTATTTAATTTTTACTATAACAAGGAAGTTAATAAATGTATTTAGGAAATGTGTATTGTATGAATTACACTTCGCAGGAATTTATATCATCTTTGACACAATTTGAGCACAAATTTAAATACTCAGTGTGTTCTCATTTAACTGAATATAGTTTCATTAGCATTTAAAATTCAAACATGATAAGCTAAGATATTTTTCTCCTTTTGGTTTTAGACAAATCCTCCAAGACCGTCAAATTCAGAAGGCAGCCTTGCAGGTGCTGAAAGATATGATGGCATAAAATGTCAAAGTGAAAACAACATAACTAAAAACAAATTAAAGGAATTGTTGATTCAGACGGAGTTAACACAGAGGCAAAGATTCGTCCATTTAACAACAAAATCTTGGCCAATGAGAAATGTTACGGTTGATGCTTCATCTGCTACATCTTCTGATCATCCTCTTAATTTATGTATGGACTCACCAAGTCCTTCAAAGGACCCAGTCCAGGGAATAGACAGCACTCTAGACGTGTCTGGGTGTGCTGGTATCAACAACTCAATGGCCATTGTGAAAAAAGTAGGCGAGAAAGGTTCTTCAACATCTGAACTACAGTCATCACCATCTAGAAAGCCCAAGGTTTCGAAAATAGAAGGAGATGGTGAACATGAAGACACACACAATCCTGATGAAACTGTCCATGCTAGTGCCTTGCAGGTGGATGTGAATTACCAGTCTTTTAGTGCAGGGAGCTTCCCATCAGAATCAGGTGACAGCTTTGTTGTGAAGACAGAACTAGTTTCTACATCTGAAGATGAATTTTCCAATGCTGTGCAATATCTGCCATCACCAGTGACATACGAACATCTGGATGCAAGGGGATCTGAGGAGTGTGAGGAGACAAGTAAACATATTGTTTCCAATGAGGCACAGAAGTTGACAGCTCAAACAAAATATGGCAAGCTTCCCACTGTGTTGGTGTCACAGCATGGTTTTGAGTCAGTGATGCATTATTTAGAACTAATACCGGCCACTTTAAAGCAGAACAGAGGAGCAAGAAAGCGATGTCGAGTTTGCTATGCAACTGGCAGGCGACGCGACACACGGTTTCAGTGTGCAGTGTGCAAGAGAAAGCCAGGATTGTGTCCTGTACCTTGCATGCAGAGATATCATGACCAGATGACTTTGACACATGGAGAGTTTAATGATTCTATGTTTTAACTTGTGCTTTCACACTAGTTTTCATTTAAATGCATATATCGCTTTTTTCCTAAGGCAGAGATGAAGATTCTCTGCACTTTTGTTTTGAATTACTGATTTTAGCTGTACATATACCTTTTCTTTGAAAAAAGCTTGAGGAAACCTTTGACTTTTTGAGATTAATCAAAAACAAAATCTGATTTTTTATATTCAGTGTTATTTTCTTCTTTAATGAGAAAATGTTTATCAGTTGAGAATTTGGCAGCAAAATCAAATTTTTATCAGTTATATCTTTTATGCCGTGCATAATACTATAATGGTTCTTGTTGCTCAGCAAGCTGGTATTTGTATTTTACTGCAGATTAAAATTAATTATCCCTTCAGCTTTGCTTGCCCACAACAATAATTATATTTGGCAGTGAATATTAAAACAAAAAGTCCACCGATTTCTAATATTATCATGAATCAATGTTAATCTTTCTCCCCGGTGTTTCAACCTGTTGAGCAGCCACCCATGAGTTAAGCCATAAGTGTTTTCTTAAAGGGACATTCCCAAGTTTGTTGCATTGTAAGATGTTTCCGACTAATAGAATATGTCTACGATTAAACTTACATATTAAATATATTTTCTTGTTTAGAATATCAATGTCTGTATATTCAATGTGTTTCTGGTCGTCTTAATATTTGTAAGAAGCCCAAACTGGATTTCGTCTTCAAATAATTTCGTACATACGAAAAAATATGTTTTAGGAAATAAAATTAAAATTAACCTAGTACAAGTATTAGAATGATCAGAAACAAGTTTAATACAGAGCCACTAATATTCTAAACAAGAAAATATATTTAATATGTAAGTTTAATCGTAGAAATATTTTATTAGTCGATAACATCTTAAAATAATGCAGCGAACTCAGGAATGTCCCTTTAACATAGGCTGTTTAAAACAAAATTTTGATGATGACTCATACTAAATTTGATAATTGGGTAGAAAATGGTTTGCTTTTTACGTTGATTGTCTGCTTAGAGACTCCTGAATTTGCTACTTTTGAGATGTTTATGACCAACAGATCGCTTTTAACAACTAAAATTATGTATAAAGTACAATTTTTATTTGTTTAAATATCCGTGTACCGTATATTGCCGTGTATTAGCCGACTTTTGAAGACTAGAAACACTTTCCAAAAGAAGGGGGTCGGCTTATACACGGAGGCAACAAATTGGCGCATAAATTTCCGATCGAAAATACTCGCGACATGACTTAAAAATTTTGATCAGACCCGGACTTATAAATTTTGATCAGACCCGTATAGCCTTTCACAGATTA
>JAECMU010290144.1:0-12017 GCA_016106625.1 Dracogyra subfuscus | reverse complement strand
CAATTATTAATATTAATTAGTAAAATTATGTTAACTTAAAAAATAGAGCTAGTGAATTTTTAATCATGGCTAGTAAATGTTTAAAATCATTGATCCCATGGCTAGTGAATTATATAAAAATTCTAGAAGCCCTATTAATAAAGGTCACGGTCATTTGGAATTTTGTGTTTCTGGTTAAATTTGGTTATTTTAACTCTGGATCCATTCAGTAGATAGATTTCACAGTTGGAATGATTTTTCACTAGTTTGCAATTATTTTCAAATATGGCTTCCATTTTTGATATGAAAGTCAAACTACACATACCATGCAAGGTTAAGAATATCAGTTAGAAATGTTCACTAAATAATTGTTTTTAAACTGCATACCCACTGTGATACAAGGGCAATGTATAATGTTTTAGTGACAAACAAAAAACCCAACATATTGTTTGAAGTATTTTTAAACATTGGTAATAAGCTCTATTGGCAGTGGTTTTTCGGGATGTATATTTACAAAATGTTATTGGGAGCATTTTGTTAGCTGATACCAGCCCTTGAAATTTGGATAAGTTTGCTATGGCAATTAATAGCCGTCACAAATCAATTTTGCAACGGCACTACGGCGGCAATTTTAAAGAAAAGATTAATGCTGTCAAAATTATTCCCTGCACTGATCCACTATAGTAATAATATGCTAAAATATGACTTCTATACTGAAATTATAAATGTGTTTTTTCTGGGATCTGTAATTGGACCAAGTTCAGGGAAAAATGCCTTCAGATTTGCAACGGCAATGAAATGCTGTTGTATATCAATTTTGCGATAGCTTTTGCGACGGCATTGCCGACTGCTGCCGCGAATTTCGAGGGCTGTGATACCAAGCTCCCTATCCACTTTTGTATGTGGATTAATTTATATTTTCTCTTGTATAGTACATAGTGTGAAACTCATGATGGCTTTGCCATTCTAATTTGCTGTGAGGATTGCTAGACCATTAAAGGTGGTTTTCCGACGCCAATATAACCGTCAGTATAATGTGTTGAGTGCGTCATTAAACAAACAAACAACAACAACATAAAAGTGGTTTTCCAATTCTGGACCAGTGCTTATAAAAAATGTAAAAGTCTAGGCTCAACTGTAATGATTTTGTATGGAGTTTCCATGTTACAGTTTTAGACTGTTAGATTCTTGAGTGTAAACTCTGAAAGTTTCATAAACATGGGGTCAAATCACATGATAAAAATTGAGTCTAAACTCTGAAAGTTTCATAAACATGGGGTCAAATCACATGATAAAAATTGAGTCTAAACTCTGAAAGTTTCATAAACATGGGGTCAAATCACATGATAAAAAGTGAGTCTAAAACTTTGAAAGTTTCATAAACATGGGGTCAAATCACATGATAAAAAGTGAGTCTAAACTCTGAAAGTTTCATAAACATGGGGTCAAATCCAAATCACATGATAAAAAGCTTGCCTGATGTAGTGTAGGATTAATCCTCATTGATAGGCCCATTTGGAAATTTCTTATTCCAGACAATGGCCGTGGTTATACTGTACTGTCTGTGGGATAATGCATATAAAAGAACCCTTGCTGCTAATCGAAATTCCATGGATTGACAGCTGTGGATTTACTCTCCAATGATCTCTGATTCTCCCACATGTTCGACACATATGACCATATTTTAAAATGTGTTGAGTGTGGTGTTAAATAAAAACATTTCTTTCTCTCAGGTGCCAACTGCGAGTTCAACTTGACAGCGAAGTACACAAGTCTTACCTGTCCCTCCAATCTGTGTCATCACGGAACTAAGTGTGTGCCACTCATTCAGGGTGGATTCCGCTGCATGGGTTGCCCTGACAACCAGAATTACGACCAGTTCTGTCGCCTTACCACCAGAAGTTTCAGCAAGGGATCGTTTCTTACATTTCCATCACTGAAGACGCGGAACCGCTTTGTCATACAGCTAGAGTAAGTATTCTTTCATACACAGTGATTTAGACAGGATTCAGTGTTTAGACTGTCACTTTTTAGAATTTAGAACATTCAGGACCATGAAACTTGGCTGAATTAACAGAATTCTGGTTTATTCAGGGTCTGGTTTAGGCAGGTTTCAATTTATATAGGAACTGAGAGAGGTGGTTATTGTGTTGCCATTCATCTGGAGGTTTTGCTTCAGTGGTTTGGGGTGTATACCAATGTTTTGCACACTGGATTATATTAGCTAGTTTTTGGATGATAGAACATTCAGTCATGAATACCTTAGAGTTTATAATTGTTTTCAAAATTCTCAGAGTTATCAGTTATTTTTAATGGTATTGGAAGCTAGAATCAATTGACAATTAGGTAGGTCTAACTCATGTAACCGAACAATTGGTTTTCTAAATAAAACTCATTAAGACTTTGAAATATTGTCCCCTGAACTGAATATTGGGAGGTGTAAAGTTGTAAGCATGAAAACTAATAGCGGTAGTTTCAGAATAGCTTCAAACATACCACCTGCCACACCTACTAATGAAAACACCGCCACACTCACCTGGACAGTTTCAGGTGAACCGCCACTCTCACCTGGACAGTTTCAGGTGAACCGCCACACTCACCTGGACAGTTTCAGGTGAACCGCCACACTCACCTGTACAGTTTCAGGTGAACCGCCACACTCACCTGGACAGTTTCAGGTGAACCGCCACACTCACCTGAACAGCAGTGATCATTCCCTCGCCCAGCCACACTCGTCTGGACATTTTCAGGTGACCAGCAATGATCATTCCCTCTCCCAGCCACACTCGTCTGGACATTTTCAGGTGACCAGCAATGATCATTCCCTCTCCCAGTCACACTCGTCTAGACATTTTAGTGGAGCAGCAACTTGATCATTTTAAAATAAGACATTTTAATAAATTTCTAATTTTAATTGAAACATCGTATGATTGTTCCCCTAGCACCATTTCACAAGTGTTTTTCAACTTGCCTAAAAAAGATTTCATAGCAAAGACTGTTCATGGAAAATACCTAGATAATGTTTAATAGTAGGCAGCAGGTGGAATTCTTTAGTGGCTATTGCTGGTATCATCACCTCCTGTGCTGTGATGTTGTTAGACATTCATTCATTCATTCCATTACCTCCCTATTTTTGATTGCATATATATATATATATATATATTATGTAGTACTTTAGTGTTGGTATAAAGTGCTCCTAATGGGAATGACTAGGAATGTTCCTATAAAATCAGTTTAGCAGAGCACTGGACTCTTGCACAGAGGGAGCCTGTGGTTTGAATTTCATCAGTGCTGGTTGTTTTAGCTGTTACATGTACCGGTATATAACTCTATACTTTTCACAAACAGCTGTGAATATCGTTGACTGTCAATATTGTAAGTTTCAGATGATCAGAATAAATAGAGTCCTAGGAGTAATGTAAATAAGAGCCAGATGAGTTTGGTATATTTACATCCACTGAGACCAATTAGACGACCTTTACTGCACCAGTGGAAAAACATAAATGCTGTTGTTATGACAATCAGTTAATTTTATTGTGTCAAATATCATAAAGGTCATATCAATTGTCTTTGTTAGGTTCTGGCAAGATGTCATAGCAGATTTAAACTGTTTGTTCATTTGTTCATTCATTCCTTCATTTATTTATTTATTCATCCATACATTCATTCATTCATTTGTTTCTTCTATTGATTACTGCGGGTGGGTGATAACAATAGTCACCTGAAAATCATTGGGTTGTAAAATTATTAAGTGGAAACCTACTGGACTGAGGCTTTTTTTTTCAACCCAATCAGTTCCTCTTGGCTGTGAATGTAAATCAGAAAAACAATGTTAGGAAGCATACAGTTTAGTGTGAATTCAACAAGGCCATACAGAACACTATTAATATTTTATGATGCTAAATTTAAAGAGACATGCATTAGACCATTCTGAAGGGGTGGGATGTGGTAAAGTGCTTTCCTAATGTGCCGTCAGTCTAGGATCGATCCCTGTTGGTGGGCCCATTGGGCTTTTTTTCTTCCCAATCAAAACGCAATGACTGGTATACCAAAGGCTGTTGTGCAGGATGGTGCATATAAAACATTCCTTGCTACTAATGGAAAAATGTAGTGGGTTTCCTCTCTAAGACTATATGTAAGAATTACCGAATGTATGACATCCAATAGTTGATTATTAATAAATCAACGTGCTCTAGTGGTTTTGTTAAACTAAACAAACTAGACTGTTTTGAAAGACATTCATGTAATTGTTTTGCTGGTGATTAACAAATAACTGGTTATTAAACTGTTACTAACAAATATACCAGGGCTGTAGCTAGCATGGGAGCAAGGGGGACAGGTGCCTCCCACTCCCTGAAAAAAATTCGGAAAGCATTATAGAAAGTTAAAGAAAAGAAATTTTAGACTATTAACTATTCATTTGCCCTCTCCCCAAACAAAAATCCTAGCTATGGCCCTGTAGGCCTATACCAGACAGCAGTAGTTGCATACTCCTTACTGTAATTTTTTTTACTGAATTCAAGTTGTCTATAAGCTGCATATCATAAACATTTTGTATCAGAAGTATTATTTCCGCCGATTCTACGACTTAAAGCTTTTTTAAAATGTCCAATATGCAGACCTTGCTAAAGTTTTATAAAGCTAATATGTCACTTATTTGGATGTCATCAACTTTTAAGATTGCTAATATTTTATGATTTACATTATTGCAATGACCTTATGTTGAACACAAAAGAGATGTAGTTAAAAAAAGGTGTCAATTTAAACGTACATAGTCTATTGCTTTCCTTTCTCTTTGATTAACTTACATGAAGTGAGTTACTTCAAATAACACATGACTAGATTACTAAAACTTAATAAAACATGACTCCGCCACAGTATTCATATTGTCCCTGAAATTGCATGTGGAACAAAATGACATGCAAATTGTTTTATAAACACAGACCCATGTCAGTGTGAAGCATAAGAAATTCACTCTGGTGGGACAAAGAGCTGTTATTTGAGATCAATACAGCAAATTGTTGAGAGATTCACAGGAAGCCTGAAGTCTGGTTGGCGTGTGAATCATTTGACATTGCAGTGTGTCTGTTTACAAGATGTAATCGGCCAGCAGATTTAGCCACTATTTCAGTGCATGTGTTTGTACACAGTAATCAGGGTTCCCACTGGTTCTGAAAAACATGGAAATCTCTTTAATGAAATCTAAATCAGGGAAACAAACAAAGGATTTGAGAAAAGATGGGAAACTTGGGGAAATGTTAAAGGGACATACCCTAGTTTTTAAACACTAAGACATAGTTTTGACTGTTAGAGGCATTTTTTGATAACTGAAATCATACTTTACTTAAATTTTATTGTTTAAAGTATCCATTTCCGTACATTCGAAGTGTTTTTGGTCATCCTGATGTATTTTAATATCACAAAATGCATTTCTCATATTTTTAAAAAGGCATGTGCCTCTGAGAAGTAACAGTTATGTACTGTAGTCAAGTTTATTCTATTTTAGAGGGTATTTCATCATTTCAAAGTCAAAGACTCATGTTTCACTCAATTGTAATTTTGTCAAAATGTGTTACAGGTTTGTAAATTAAACTAAACTTAATGTTAATTTTCATGAACTGAAACTAGGGTATGTCCCTTTAAAGGATCTTGTACTGAATTTGACTAGCTCTGTATGTAGTTAAAAGATTGGAGGGGCAGTTGATAGAATTCTTGGCTGAGGTGCTTGGTTTGAAGGATCGAATCCCCTCGATGGACCTTTTCTCTGATTAGTTTTCTCCCCATCCGTACAAGTGCTCCCAAGACTTGTATGTCAGAGGCCATGGAATGTATCGTCCTGTATGTAAAAAGTGCATATAAAGTGCTAATAATAAGGAAAATGTAGCAAAATTTTCTTCTGATTACCTCACACAATGATTGGATGTAAAAAAATTATATATTAACAATATTAAATCAGTATTGTCTAGTGGTTTATTAAATAAGACAAAGTTATGCACTCTCATAACTGAATAACTTATACTAAATGTCTGGGGACATTAAAAAATAATAATAATATTTTTGAAAATGTGAATAACTTTCATGGACAACCTACAGTGAATTTGTATTCATGCCATTTAAAGTGACTTGGGGTTCAAACAGTGGTAGTGACTTATTTCTTGAGATACGCTATTGCTCACAGAATGGCATCTGAAGCAAGGTTTCATTTGAAATATATTTATTATTAAATAATGGTGTGCAAACAATAGTTCTCCACTTGCTTTAGTTTGACGCTGCTACTAGGTTAGCTTGACCAGCTTGACCAACCTTGGTGGTGCAGTGGTTAAGCCATTGGACTTAAGGCTGGAAGGTACTTGATTTGCATCCCGGTACCGGCTCTCACCCTGACCTAGTTTTCACAACTCAAGGCCACTACACTGACTTCTCTCCCACTAACCATGCACTAACTACTAACCACCAGCGGGCAGCATAGCCCAATGGTACAGTGCCCGCCTGATGCGCGGTCGGTCTAGGATCGATCCCCGTCAGCTAACCACTGGGGTTTTTTTCTCAACATAACCATAAGTCCGACGCCTATATAACCGTAATTATAATGTGTTGAGTGCGTCGTTAAACAAACACCAAAAAAATTAATAATAACTACTAACCAATAACTCACTGTCTTGAACAGACAGCCCATATAGCTGAGTTGTGTGCCCAGGACAGGGTGCTTGAACCTTAATTGGATATAAGAACGGAAATAAGTTGAAATGAAATTAACCAGTGTGCCATCAAGGTCAGTGTCTGTATCTAAAAAGTGAGAGATAATAAGCTGTTCTATTGATTAATGGCTTCAATTTTAGACAGACGTGCCATCAATAATTGAATTTCTGCATGTGCATGCAAGTTAGTCTGGTGCTGTATCTAAACATTTATATTCAAGACTGCTAGCACAGGCACCATCTACACTGAGATCTGTTGATCGGTTCAGGTTGTTTCCTTACAGTAAACACTGCCCCAGGAATGGTAAACCAAAGGATGTGGTCTGCACTGTCCTGCCTTTGGGAAAGTACATGTAAAAGATCTCTTGATACTTTTTCAGTGACCTTTGCACTAAATTTTCTAAACTGTGACATACAATAATTCTGGATATGGGTACATGTGGAAACATGTTTGTGAGAAATCTGGGATAGCCAGCCAAAATAGCCAGCTTATTTATTTACAGTATCTGCCAAGGCATTACAGAATAAATTGGATCAAGAACTTTTTACTTGGTCCTGAGGGTGTCCAGTTTAGAGGAGTTCTACAGTATTTACAAAGAGTAACCCATGCAGTGGAGAAACAGGTTTCCTCTCATCTGTGTTAACTTAAATATATCTGTCTCTATATAATCAATCCCCATCGGTGCACCCATTTGGCAGCTATTTCTCATTCCAGACTATTAACACAGCTGGAGTAATAGAGGCTGTGGTATGTACTATCCTGTCTGTGTGGGATAGTGCATATAAAAGATCTATTCCTGCTAATTGAAGAGTTTTATCCTGGACAGGAGATCTGACACAAATCAGAACTCGTGCCCAGGATGGATGAGCCACTTTAATAAAATGTTCCTTCTTCTAATTGAAGAGAGGAGCCCATAGTTGGGAAGTAGCTGGTTTTCTTTCATAATTTGTCTGATTCTTAACAAAATGTCTAATGCCATATAATCATAAATAAAATGTGTAGAGTGGGTCATTTTATAAAACACTTTATTGTCTTCTTCTTCGTTTATTTTGAACAAAAGTTGATATTAGATTAAAATGGTAAAATCTTTTACCATTATCTTGAGTTATCTTCAGATTCAAGTTGGCTATTATCCTTAATGCTCCCAGGAACAAAATAGCTAAATTAGCTTATTCATTGCAAGTATTTAATCGCATTTAGTTAGCTGCATGAGTCGTCTGTGCCACTATCCAATAATAATTACAGAGGCTATTTTCTCTACAAATTCCACCAGCAAATCAATCAAGTCCTACAGACCTGAAATGAGAAATCAATATGTTCCTGGTTGATGTGTAAATGTGATCCATGTAGCAGCTCCTGACCGTGTTGTTTGGCCTAGCTAATAATTATCTGGGCCAACATGCTGTGCAAATATCTTTTGTAAATATTTGACAGCCTGTTTGCATTTCTGGTCCGTCCATAAAATTTGAGGCGCCGTTTGTATTGTCTTAACGTGTAATGAAGTGTTATTAGCCAAATCTCTTTGATTACTGTGTAATCAGATATTTATAACATGGGACGTTGAATGACTCAACAGTGAGCGAGAAATATTGATTTACATTTATTCATAAAAATCATTTAATGTGTTGTCTTACACGCTTAAGTAATTACATTTTGTGATGCAGAACTCAAAACTCTGTAATAAAGAACAAGGTATAAACATGTAATGTAGTGTCATGTTGTAGGATGGTGCATGTAAAAGATCCAGCGGGCAGCATAGCCCAGTGGTACAGTGCCCACCTGATGCACGGTCGGTCTAGAATCGATCCCTGTCAGCTAACCACTGGGGTTTTTTTCTCGACATAACCATATGTCCGATGCCGATATAACTGTCATTATAATGTGTTGAGTGCATTGTTCAACAAAACAACAACAAACAAAAAAGAAAGAAAAAGGAAAAGATCCCTAGTTGCTACATTGAAACCTCTCAAAACAGGAATCCCCTCAAAACAGGACGTTTCTCATGGGCCCTTTTTAAATACCTGTACAGAAGAGAACCTCTCTAAACTGGATACCTCTTAAAATTGGACTTTTTACTTGATATTGAGGGTGTCCTGTTTAGAGGAGTTTCACTGTATTTACAAAGAGTAACCCATGCAGTGGAGAAACAGGTTTCCTCTCATTGTTAACTTAAATATATCTATCGCTATATAACTGTAGATCATTTTATTTTTTGAGTGATGATAATGGAGAAGCGTAGCTCATGGAATAGAGGCAGGCTGGTTTCCTCTCGTTATATGTGTTGTCCTTAACTGTATGTCTGAGATGCCTTGTAACTGCAGATACAAATGTGTGCTGAGTGCATCGTTAAATAAAATATTGTGTTTTTTTTCTCTTGCAACTGAGGTACTCACTGTTGTCTGAATAACCATTTCTGTGAATTTCTACCCATGCATCTCTCCCATCCATCAAGTTTATTTTGAGGACCACCCTTTAAAAAAATAAGACCATTCTTAATAATATGTCAAAGGAAGGAGCAGTACCATTTTTTTTATTCTTCTGTCTTGTTCGTCCATATAAATACATCCATTCAATTAAGTGTGTCAGACATCTTTTCTATTTTATTTTACTTTCAAGTTTTGAGGAACACCCTTAAAAATATGAACATTCTTAAAAAATAAAAATCACCCATGATAAGCAGATTTAAAAGTATGTTGGAACAATTTTTATAAGTTGGCCTAATAATAATGAGAAATACTCTTTATTACATCATCAGTTTGCTATGTATTCCGTTATCTTTTCAGTTCTAACTGGTAACCAGCCAAACTGCCATTACATCAGTTATTGCCAACCCAGCCAATCTCTCTGTTCTTTTGACCAAAGCTTCATAAGCAATACATTCAGTTTTAAACTTTAAAAAAACTATGAACATTAGTTTCTAATGTGGGAGGATGCCTTCTACTTTTACTACTTTGTTGTCGACTTCATTTAAAAATAAAATTGCCCATTTAAGGTGTTGACCACCAAACAAAACTCTCCCACCATTAATCAGATACTTAGCTGTAGTGACCTTTGACCTGGGTTATTCATTCATCATCAGACATGATCACTGTTAGCTTTATGTGACAGCAGTAAGCACCACTGACTTGACAACATGACAGTGCCTGCAAGCCTGGCAGCTTGTCCCATCAAGATCTTCTGTCCCTGAAACCTAGATATTGTTTTAGCAATAACTGGTATGATTAACCAGCTCCATAAGGGTCTGTATTAGACACTAGTGTGGCATTTGATTGATGGCTTGAAGGTGATACATCATTGTCATCCTAGTAACTGATAGTTCATCATTATCAACTTCTTTTGTTGCACTGCAAGGTGTTCGTTTCACTGCATTGTCACTTGACATTGTTGGCCTTGATTGTTGTTTGTTAATAATCAGTGGTCAGATGAATTGAATGTCTGTACCTTGAACAGCACAGACTAATGTTTGTTAATCGGTGGTCAGGTGAATAGCACATCTATCTTGAACAGTACAGACCAGACCACACTCTTTTAAAGGGACATACCCTAGTTTCAGTTCATGAAAATTAACATTAAGTTTAGTTTAATTTACAAACCTGTAACACATTTTTATAAAGTTACAATTGAGTGAAACATGAGTCCTATGACTATGAAATGGTGAAATACCCTCTAAAATAGAATAAAACTCGACTACATAACTGTTACTTCTCAGAGGCACGTGCCTTTTTAAAAATATGAGAAATGCATTTTGTGATATTAAAAAACATCAGGATGACCAAAAACACTTCGAAAGTACGGAAATGGATAATTTAAACAATAAAATTTAAGTAAAGTATGATTTCAGTTATCAAAAAACACCTCTAATAGTCAAAACTATGTCTTAGTGTTTAAAAACTAGGGTATGTCCCTTTAAGGGAAGCTATATCACTCTGGAAGGAAGGAAATGTGTTATTTAACCATGTACTCAACACATTTTATTTACGGTTATATGGCGTCAGACATATGATTAAGGATCACACAGATATTGAGAAAGGAAACCCGCTGTTGGCACTTCATGGGCTACTCTTTTCGATTAGAAGCAAGGCATCTTTTATATGCATCATCCTACAGACAACATAGCACATACCACAGCCTTTGTTACACTAGTTGTGGAGCACTGCCTGGAATGAGAAGTAGCCCAGTGGGCCCACTGATGGGGATTGATCCTAAACCGACTGCACATCAAGCAAACCTATCTCTTTGGATCCCAATCACTCTTCTGAGACATAGTTCAGACACATTTTTTGTTACCTCCTATTAGTATGTGGGGGGCAGTCGCTCTAGGATCGATTCCTGTCAGTGGACCCATTGGGCTATTTCCTGTTCCAGCCAGTGCACCACGACTGGTGTATCATTAAATAAAAATGTCCTTTCTTCCTTCCATTAGTATGTAATTTTGTATATCTGTTATGGTAATACATAGGCGTCGGAAAAGGGGGGGGGCAGGGGGGCCAAATTTTCTTTGGCCCACCTGTTTAAAAACTCGCATTTAGTTGGTGGCCCCCCCAGTCGCTGCCATCTTCCGACACCTATGTAATATCTTCAAAGCAGGCAGCATAGCCCAGTGGTACAGTGCCGCCTGATGCGTGGTCGGTCTAGGATCGATCCCCATCAGCTAACCACGGGTTTTTTCTCGACAAAACCATATGTCCGACACTGATATAACCGTCATTATCATGTGTTGAGTGCGTCTTTAAACAAGAAACCCAAAGAAAAACAAAGAAATATCTTCAATTGCAGTTAATCTCTCCACTTTGTTTCTTTTTATAGCAAGATGTGATGGAGTAAATTAAATTTCAATTTCTGAAATGCAAAGTTATGTTGAACAAAACATAATAAAACGTAATATATATGTACTAGCTCAGTAAAGCCTGAGGAGCATGGGTCAAAGGATCAAATCACATAAGTGGAAATATTCTCTGACTGACATTTTTCCTGTCCTATCCAGCGTCCCGTGACTGGTATATCAAAGGCTGTGGTATGTGCTGCCTGTCTTTGGGAAATTGCATATCAAATACTTCGTTACTATTGGGAAAATATAACAGGTTTCCTCTGAAGACACATGTCAGAATGGACAGATGGTTGACATTCAATAGCCAATGATTAATTAATCAATGTGTCATAGTGGTGTCATCAAACAAAACAAATGTTAACTTTGGTACGTAGCCAAGTTCGATTTGTCCGAGCCAAACAAAATGCATTAAAGTAATGAACTCGTATAAACATGTGAATTCTCATATGAGTATTTTGCTGAATTTATTTATGTAATGTATTTACCAAATGTAGCTCAGTTCCCATTCTAG
>JAECMU010289960.1:0-10950 GCA_016106625.1 Dracogyra subfuscus | reverse complement strand
CCTTCTAAATCCAATATGCACTCCCTAAGGATCATGTGTGCCAAATTTGGTGCTTTCTTCAAGCCAGTATCGATTTTTTGATTAAGCAACCCCACTATGTGGGGAGCGGGCAGCATAGTCCAGTGGTACAGTGCCCGCCTGATGCGCGGTCGGTCTAGGATCGCTCCCCGTGAGCTAACCACTGGGTTTTTTTCTCGACATAACCATATGTCCGACGCCGATATAACCGTATTTAAATGTGTTGAGTGCGTCGTTAAACAAAACAAAAACAAAAAAAATTCTGTGGGAAGGATACAATGTCATGATGATTGAGGCGAAATTGCAGCTTTAAAAAAAGAAACAAACAACCTTTTGGTCTCCAAGTAATTATTTAACATAAAATAAAATTAGAGATAAGTATCAGTGAATTATATACTATTTATTTCGATTAATTTTACTGTGAATGTTTTTTTATATATTTATTTCCGGTAAATACTGTATTTGCTGCGAAACTACATTTTACAGGTTCACAGACATTGGTGTTGTCTGCATCTGCAACGATAAAAAAACAGAATGTTGACCTCGTCGAGTGATATCATATTTATTTGTGGTTTGTCTGAGTAACGACCATACTCTAGAGAGCATTATCTGGCAAGCATTTACTGCATACACTACCATGAGTGATAGTAGAAGGAAAAGGCATGGTCCAGGCCCCAAAACTAGGTCTGATAACGCGGAAAACTCTTACCGAATTCCAGTGAATGGTGCGAATCGTGGGAAAGGTAGCCATTCCAGTGTAAGTTGGAGTTGTTCTTATATTAAATAACAAAGTACAAACCCAGTTTTGTCTGTCTTATTTTAGTTTGACAAGGCAATTATGACACCTGTTAAAGACGTTAGTTTGTATGCTAATACCCGGTGGTTTAGTTTCAGCTTTCCTGTTTCTTTGCTTGTACAGGCATGTTTAGTCCAAAATAACTAATCCAGCAATAGTGATAGTTTGTTTGTGTGTGTGTGTGTGTGCAAAGATACAGTACCTACAGGTAAAGTGTGCATGAAAATAAAAATATGATTTGGACAGCTTCATTAATATTAATAAATTATAAAACCGCATTGTCTCAGGGCTTCTAGAATTTTATAAAAATCCACTAACCGTGGGATCAGTGATTTTAAAAATGTACTAGCCATGATAAACACTAGCCCTACTTTAAATAAATACAATTTTATAAATCGTAATGTCACCTAAAGAGGAAGACTGAGCTTAAAAATCCTTAGATTGGAGTGGAAAGAGGGGGAAGGATATTTATATTTACAAAATATGTAATTGCAGCATTTCACAAGATAGTTTCTTCCACTAGCCGTCGGGCTAGTTATAGTAATTATTTACTAGCCCAACACTGAATATCACTAGCCATGGGATTGGGGCTACCATAATCTAGAATCCCTGTCTCTGAATACCTATACACATTTGACATGATGATTTGTTGTAATTAGTAAACAGTATAATTGTTGCTAACATTATAAAATATACTTCATATGTTATTAAAATAACTAAGGCCTAATTCACTAAACTCTTTGCAACTTTGCGATCTCGCAGTGCTATGCTATGCTAAAAGACTTGCAAAGAGGATGCTTTGTTGTATAACAGAGCCTAAGAGAACTTTATGAATTAGGCAGGAGCATCCAGTACATTGCCAAATTAGACAGTTGCTAATGTTTATACAAAGTGGCTACATTTAGTCTTGCTAATAAAGTAATAACACCACTACTAGTGACTAGAGCACATTGATATCTTGACATGTATATAGCCTTACAGGGTTCAGGTCAGGTCACCAAATGGGGGGACCAGACAACCGGCCCCAAGTTATTGATACGGATTCATTGATACTTGCGGAAATCAGAATTTCAAGTAGCAGAAATGAACAGTGTATGATAGTTGGCCTTGTATTTTAGAAATAACGCAAAAGACATCATTTGCCAAATTCCAACATTTATTACATTATATACATACGCACATATACGCAAAAAATCAACAGAACACATATACATAAATAAACAAAATTATTATTGTTATGTTATATTCTATTATATATATCATTATATTATTATGTACCATTTTTATTGTTAGATTCTGTTATATACAGTAGAATCTCGTTGGCTCGAACACCATCGGTGCTCGAGAAAGAGTTCGACCCATCGGGTAGTTCGACCTAAGCATTCGGTCAGCATCGGATATTTCTGTGATATCAGTTTTAAAAGTTGAAAAAATGCAAGTTATGTATTAAAAGCAAGAGTAGCAAAATAAAATAAATAAATAACAAAATTCGAATACCCCTCTTTAATAGCATCAGCCTTTTTTACCCACCCAGAAAGTGTGTTCTTAGGAACATTAAACCATTTTGCAATTTCCGTTTTTCATCTTATTCCCTTTTCTACCTCCATAATAGCCTCGTGTTTTTAGTTCTAAATGACATTTAACACCGCATATTTCTGTTGCTGATCTAAGTATCCCCCTGTTGCCGGGTCTTTCCTTGGATTTCTCAGTTTCTTTGGTAAATGCAAACTTTAACACTTCATCAAGGTTTTATATAGCAAAATGTTTGAGTGAAAATATTTATTAGAAATTATTGAGTGACGCTGAGGCCCCTGTGTGCGCTGAAGTGATTACAGTTGATTAAGTCACCCCTTTGATTAAAACAGGTTGCTGATGCCCGCAAGTCTACAAACGGTCTGCGTGCAATATGTTTACAGTTAATCTCTAAGCCGAGGCCCAGGCATGTGCTAATTGTTTGATCGGCATTACAATACAGGTTAATTAATGAAACAGAAACATAAATTTTATTACGACTCAGGCCGTTACATAACGGCATATGAGGTTCATGCAATACACAATATGATATAGTGACAAGATGGGGTTTACAGGAGATAATATGGTAATTTGTTAATTACATACTCGTATGATTATGACAAAATAGTGATAATATACAACTAATGCAAGTAGAAGCTGTATGTTATATGGTATATTAAAACACGTATGTGAACACTATATACACAATATAAATGAGTTATTAATTCTAATAATAAGAAATAATACACTCGAACATAATTATCCAAAATACATTTCTGTTGTTCTTTAGGGTTTATGGCATTTGTCCATAATTTCTCTTATTAATTTACACAATTTCTTAAGAACACTTATTTTATTATTTATCATTAATTGTTTAAATTTAAGCATGTTAGGTTTAATATAGTAATATGGTTTTAACGATGATTTACGGGAGTTTGCAAAAAAACGTACACATGAATAAATAGTGAAATTCGTCACCAATATCATTATTACAAAATATACATATTCTACGAGAATATTGTTCCAGCGTCCTGTTTCGATTGGCAGATAGTGATTGGATGTTCTGAATTTTAATAAAGTTGTCCAGCATTTCTGTGGTAATAAAGTAACCCGATTCGTCTGTAGTTCGTTCCGCCTACATAATCAGTCAGAAGGTTGTAATAACCAGCTGCGCAGGTGAAGCAATTAGTCGTCTCGTGGGAAAAAAAAATTCAGCTGCATGTTTTTTGATACCTGACGTATCATCGGTTCGAGAGAAATATAACTAATTACACTGACGGGACCGATAATTTGGTTCGAGGTAAGGCTTATAGTCGACCCTGGACATGTTCGACCCATCAGCAGTTGGTATAATGGTTTACCGAACACAAATCTCGGGACTTCGTTCTTGGTTTGAGTATCGCGGTGTGTTCCACCCTTCCGAGGTCAAGCCAACGAGATTCTACTGTATATATATATATATACTGTATATATATATATTATGTACCATTCTTATTACCGTTACCTTCGCTTTGACGGCAAGCGTTGTCTGGATACCGCCCTCCAGAGGCTATATCCGTGAGTGTTGTTACAACGATAAATAAATTTTGCATCTTTTTTCTGGGATCATCTCCAGTGTTTAGGTCACCGATTGTAGAACAAAAACAAATTATTCGAACAGCAATTTATCGATCTGACATGACACTTCGTTTCGGGACGTTTAGGTTAAGGTGAGACTAATTCAATACTAACAAAAACACATTCTTTTATTTCTGTGAGAATACTTTAGTTTAAAAAACAACACTTGTTCAACAGTAAACATGATTGTCCATGTGTCGAGTTGTCTCTGGACTCTGGGCCGAGCTGTCTCAATGTGGGCCGAATTGTCTGGACCAAGTTGTCCTCCTGGCCGAGTTGTCTGGCATTCTTCTGAATTGACTAATAAAATTAATTGTTACCATTTTCGGAGTAAAATCATGAACACTCGAACAACCAACGATTAATCATTATGTATGTAGCCCAGTTGGTTGTACATAAACAAAATTTGTATTATACGTGAGCTATTCCAGGCCAGCAAATTTTGCGATGATGATGTAAAAAAAAACACCAAATTATTACGTTCAAACATTTTGTCAAATATTTACAAAATAGCTTATGATTATTAAATCATTGTGCTTTTGTGGTGTCATTAAACAAACCAAAGGTTAACTTACATTTTAGACTGGATCATTTTCTTTTTAATGTACATGTATCTGGGGGTTTGACATGTCGGTCAACACTGATACACAAGTACCTGTAATTGCCACTATGGTATTGTAAAATGTTATTGACAACCATTTAATAAGTTAAAACTTTAAACTAGTATGTGTGAACAGATATTACATGTACAAATAGAAAATGTCTATAAGCATAACTTTTTTAAACAACAAGGTGCAATTTAGGACTCAAAATGGGACTAATTTTAGTTCAGCCAATTTTGAAATGTATAGAGTATTTCCACAATTAAGATGTGGTTACTTTGTAGCCTAATTTGGCAGTCACAGGGTGATCCATGGCAGCTGAATCAAAGGAATTTAAGTATGTTCATTATACATCATGAACAATAACAACATGTTCATTTTGTTTTATTATTTATTTAATTGAGAATAATGTATTAACACTTCAGGAATGTAATTATTTATATTATTTCATCAGCCATATTTTTTTTCCCACCATATATTCCAGTGGAGCATAAGTCGACCTTCACTTTCCATAGTCTAGACCCCACTGCTAAAATTCTTGCAAATGAACCTGTTAAGTTTTAAAGTTAGCTTAATCGTCCAAAATCAAAGATAAACTAGCTTTCATGTTTGTGGTTAAAATGACAACCGACCGTCCTCGGTGGTGTAGTGGGTATGCCATCGTAGGTACTAGGTTCATATCCCACCTGAGGCAATGGGGAATGTTTCATGCCAGTTCCAGCTCCACCCCTGAGTGAATGCACCGCTAGGCTCAATGGGTAAGGTGTAAGGCCACATACACCAAGTTTTTCACCCACTTCACAGGTGCGATTATGGGTGTGTCTCCTGAGTGTATGACCCCACATGGAGGACGATAACCCGGCATGCACTGCATGTTCCATGTACCCCGGACTCGGGTGATACTGAGATAGCTCAACTGATGACAAGCGTGGAGCATGGACCTGTCAAGTAGTCCCATGCCGGAATGGAAATACTGCAGCTTCACCATTCATCTCATAATCATCCATGTGTGTAATGTCCAAAATACATAAAATGTCTTTGTCTCTGTGTTAAATGTTTATCATGTTTTAAAAAAACCCTAAAAAAACTGGCAACCGTTTTGTTTTTAAAGCAAATAACAAAATACGGAACCTTTTGTTTTCTCCTGTGGAATATCATATATGACTTGCCAATCAAATATATTATTTATGTCTGCCAAGGCATTCTGAGTGGGGTGTTCAGGACTGTACAACTCTGTATTCTGAATACTTACGAGTTAGGACTGTTACTTGATCAAGACAATGTTTTGTGTACTCCGATATTTGTATTGTATTTTGCAGTGAGGTACCATTGATTTCATTAGTTTTATTGAAGTACAACAAAATAATGTTGTAGCAGGGTTTTCTCGGCTGTTTCTACACTCCTGACTATTGGCGCCTTTCCCAACCATTCTCCAAAGTCTGTATCAGTTTTACTTATTCCCAATTTTTAAGTAAAACATTCCCAATCTAAATGTTAATCATGTAATTCCTTTTTTTATTGTTATATAAAGATATATTTTGAAAGCAATACACTTGAGAAACACAATCACCCTCCACTATAATGTTTCATAATGCAAAATAAATATATTTATTAGAATAAATACAAGTACTCTTACATTTTAAGCTAGCTTAATGAGATGTGTTTGAAATAAAACTGAAACTGCCAATATTTTATAAAACAATGCTAAAATTCCCAAAGTCAAAGCACCACCCCCCCCCCCCCCCATCAAGTTAAATTTAAGAAATAAAACCCTGTGTTGTATAAACAATAAAATAAGACAATTGAAGCTAATTGCTGAATGTGGCAACATTTTGGATTTAAGGTTAACCCTCTTAAATAATATGTCTCCAGCCATGGAATTAACTCTTACAGCTGGGACACACATAGCAGGAACACATTAAAATATTTGAGATTGTTTTACTGGTCACAAAACTTTAAAAAATTGTTATACATTTAAAACGATTTACGAACATGTCCAATCAGACTGATGGAAAGTCACCAGAGTATTGTGTAAATTGATTTTCAAAAAGAATACCTGATATATTGTATTAGGACTTGTCTATTGCAATAAATGGGTAAACCAGTAATATAGCCCACCGCTACTAGAATATAATGGTGCACTTCACAGTTAGCATGAGGTTAAAGTTAAATAATAGAAACAATAACAGAATGTTAGTTCGTATGAGCTGTTGTACTTGGGGGAACAGTAGGCTTCAAATGCGACTGGATATAATAAGACTGCATAAATTGAAATAAATAAATGAATTGACATTTTGTGTCTGACAGCCTTTCACTTCGTAATTGTGAAAACTATACCCAAATATTTAGTTCTTCTTTCTATTTAATTAATTGTATTTTCCCCCACAGACTTACTATCAGAAAATGAACATCGTTGACAATGTCAGGAAAATAGTACAGGAAGAAGGGCGAACAGCAAGAAATCTTGTAAAGTACAGTCTTCCACTTGAAACTCAACAAGAAAGAACAGGTAACCACATTTTCACATTAAATTTTTGTAAAATTATGTGCAGATAAAAAATGTTTTTACCATATTTCATTTTTGTACCAGAAATTCATGCATGTTTTTGAAAATCTGTTGCTAATTTACCCCTTTTACTTTCAAACATTAAAATCTGCTTCCATGGTTGATGTGAGTGGAGCCAGAGTGTAGCTTAATATTGATAAAGTGATTGTTTAAGGTGCAATTGGTCCCAGGATTGATCACCCTCATTGTTTTTCCCCCCATTCCCATCTAGTATCCTATGACTGCTAGATTAATGGTCATCATCATGTTAGTGCTATTCTGCCTGTGGAACAGTGCAGAGAAGATATCCTTGATCTTGTTGGTTATTAGGAGTAGCCTGTGTGGCTTGTTTCCTTTCTCTCTAACCATATGTTACGTTGTTCACATCAAAAAGCCATTTTAAAATAAAAATGTGTTTGTTTTGTTTAACGATATTGTTAGAGTAGATTGATTTATTAATCATCAACTATTGCTTATTTTTTAATTCTCCACAGCATTTGTTTTTGCCTTGGACTATATATATATTATTTTTTATAATGGCATGTTTTGTTTTGCCCCGGACATATTTTTAAATTCAGGGGTTGATTACTTATTAGCCTATATTTAACATGAATAATTCTCATAATATTCTTTATTTATGATAAAGGCCGACCAGCAACAAGGCAAGCCCGCAAAAGTCGACCAAACTCTATTTCATCAGATAGTTATGCCCACGGAAAGCGGTCGCCCATTGACTCCCGTTTAGCTCCGAAATCCCCGAAGTCTGATGTGAAAAAGCCTGACTCGAGAGCTCGGTACTGGAAGTTTCTGTTTGACAACTTGCAGAGAGCAGTTGACGCCATTTATGAAACATGTGAAAATGATGAGAGTGAAGTGGAATGCAAAGTAAGATTATTTTTTTTTTATGTGTACCCATGGAATTGTTTTGGATTTTTTGTAGGTTTTTTTCCAATAAGCTACAGTTCGTGATCAATTGAAAACTAAGTAATATCTACTGTTTAAATGTTTTGCAATTGTATAGCAATCTCCTATCGTATTCATATCTTCAATTCAGCAATTTATGTTTTGACATTTTATATACTAGTGATTTGTTGTAATAAATTCATATAGCTTCTGTATCTTGTTTTATTTTATGTAATCTTTTCCTAAGTAGCAGTTGGGTTCATTCAGTACACTGACATCGGAGAGTATTATAATGTATTTTTATTTGCCCGTCCATAATGGGTCGTATTATGGTATGGCATTGTCTGTTGTCTGTCTGTTAACCTTTTCTTTTTGGGACAGTATCTTGCATACAGATGCACATGGATCATGTAGGAACAACTTGGGATGGCGGTGTGTCGTATACTATTACTAGGTCCCTGCAATACACTTTTCAGTCTACTGCACATAACAGTAAATCCTTGTCTGGGCCCTATCTTGCATACAGGACTATCAAGCCTCAAGTGTAGGAATAAATTGGGATGGCAGTATGTTGCGTACTATTACTAGGTCACTGTGACCTACTTTTCATGGTTTACTGCACATAACAGTAAATCCTTGTCCAGATTATATCTTGCATACAGATGGATGCAGGACCATCAAACCTCACATGTAGGAACAACTTGGGATGGTGGTTGGTCCAAAACAAACTGTTCATCCATCCCATTGCAAACATTTCACTTAATTAAAATTGAATCATACCCATAACAGTGCTCAGTTTTAAGGATTTTGGTTGCCCTTCCATATATTTGGTTGCCCTGATTTCATCTGTGTTTTGAAAATAGTTATATTTATATTCCAATAAATCAGTAACCAACAGGTTTGGAATTAATATATTGTCACTATAAAATGTAATATGTACTGTCTGACAATAAAATACAACACTTTTTAATATTTTATCGGTTTTGTTTTATTCTAAAAAAAATTAATAATGTTTTTTAATGTTTGTAGTTGTTTCGTTTTTGCATCTGAAATTGCATCGATGTTCGTGTGCAATTGCAAGCAAATTATAGTTATTCTGTGTTTAAGCAGTGTTCACTAGATAAATTTACTTCCGTGTTTCGTTTTCTTGTACGAAATTGCTCTGATATTCGTGTGCAATTGCACGCAATCTCGGCAATCTGCGTTTAAGCAGTATCCACTATGTAATATATTTACTTCTGGATTTCCTTTCTTGTATTGATGTTCGCGTACAATGATACAATTTCAGAATGTCCACATTAAAAGTAGTAGTAACTGGAATTCAGTTCTATCTTTCATTTAATTGTGGTAACTTATAGGTTACCAGGCTATATTTTGTGGTAACCTGTAAATGGGTTACCATACACAATGCTTATTTTGATGCCTGCTAATTGCTTAAGATTTTTGTGATTTGGTAATGTTGTCAGCTATTTTCCCAGCGAACGCACTGGATTGTTTCCTATTTGGAATATTTAGGCCCTGCTTTCCATTTGCTAGTTGAAATGAACTGACTGAGTGCAATGTTTGTTATTTAGGAGGTGATAATGATGTTGGAGCAGAGTACGAAGGATTTCCGGTCCCTGATTGAACGCCTTGATTTACTCAAGGCTTATGAGGATGCAGCAAAGGATGGTGATAGGTAAAATCGAATTTTAAAAAATCATTAAAATATTTATTACCCATATGTTTTAAAAATATGAATGACTGTAGATAAACACATCTTTTTCAATATATTTGTTTGGCCTAATTTTAATCAAAATTAACTGATCTAAAATAAAACATTTTTAAAGAACCACAAAAACAATACTTATTTATTCAAATATATACTTAATTTTATTTATTTATAAAATAATTGTGAAAATATGTAGTAAACGTTTCTTGTCAAACATTAATCCAAAAGTCAGAAGATAAGTTGTACGGAAATATTATTGTTGACAATCATTTAAATCTCACCCCTTCAAAGAAAAAAGAAGAAAGAAAAAGAATCATGGACAGTGGTGTGAAATATATTATTTTTTGTTTTTGTCAGACCTGTATCGATAGCCTGGGAAGTGAGGAAGATGTCTCCTGGAAAGAATGTCTCGACCCCTGGACATGGCCGGTGCTCCCCAAGTCCAGCCCAGCGAGCTCTTTCCTTCAACACAACAACACAGAATTCTGCCAAGTAAGCTGTTACAAACCTTTCACTTGTATTTATACATGTTAGATAAAAAATAAATAAAAAATGGTACAAATCCAGTCAAGTCTGTTTTAAGATATGTTTCGCTGAACGATGCTACTAGATAAAATTCATTTGATGATTTAATCATCGGCTATATGATGTCAAACTCTTGTCGATCCAGACAGTGCATCACGACCAAGGCTGTGGTTTGTGCTATCCTGTCTTTGGGCTGATGTATATAAAAGATCCCATGCTACTAATGGAAAAATATTGTACCGAGGTTCCTCACTAAAATTACGTCAAAATTACCAAATGTTTAATAGCCAACAGGCGATGCTTAATAAATCATTGTGCTCTAGTGGCGTCGTTAAACAGACTAGAAATAAAACTTAACTTTTAACATGATAATTCAAAAACATAGTCTTCAGAAGAATCTCAGCAGCAAGAATCTTTATATATCGAGGGGTTAGTGCTGGAACCCATTATATGGTATATTATACAAAAATTAGTTAAGCATCATGGGAATGTGTACTATCATTTCACAATGTCTCATTCAAATCAATCATTTATTTATGTTTTTATACAACAGAAACCAAAACAATTATCTTTTATGTCCATTTCCACCAGTGGCGAAAACCATGTTTTCAGCACTACCTTGTTCTGGGTCTCTGGACTTTTGTAGTATCACCCATACCTGACAAACATAACACATTAGCTGACAACACTGGATTGTGGTGGGCTGTAAACTGTCTGAGAA
>JAECMU010289771.1:0-12169 GCA_016106625.1 Dracogyra subfuscus | reverse complement strand
CAGGCGTACGCTACAACAGCTTGTTCTGAACGTGTACGTAAAACCTTTTGGACTTGGACTTGGAAAACCCAATCACCATTTTCATCTAAATTCCACACACATGATAATCATCACATGGTCTTTTCATGGTTTTAGGTTTGGTTCAAGAATACCAACATAATGTTTATATTTCATAATCACCACCACGTTCGTGTTAAAGTACAACATGTCAGATTTTCCGTTAAATTTCCTCCACAAAACAAAGAAGATTCTGTTGGTGCCTTTGAGGGAAATTAACACAGAAGACTGTCTGTGCTATTCTGTAACTAAACTTTGGTTCATTCCATCATACTATATTTGGCTTAATATGGGCTTTATTAGCTGTTATGGTAATGGTTAAGTGTACACATTTTTCTGTAAATTTGTTTTAAATATGATGCCCACACACTCTTACTGTTAGTTTGTTTCAGTTACTGTAATGTTATCAGATACACATAATACAGTGTTTTCATTGGGTAAAATTAAAGGAGCTCAGCCACGCGGCATCACACCCTTTAAAAAAGGTGGTGGGAGCCTGGTTACCATATTGTTGTTGGTCCCCTTTGTGGAAAGACATACTCTTTATATTGCCTTAAAAAAAGTGCCAAAATACAAGCAGACTCGTCTTTTAATTGATTTAATATTATTATTTTAATAAAGATTTTAAAATATACAAAAAACAATTAAAAAAATGTTTGTAAAGTGATCCCCTAATGTCAGATACCATTTTTTTTCCATCTTCAATGAATGAATCGATTGCTGTGATAAAATCGTCAGCTGATAGTTTTGTTTCTGCAAAGGTGGTGTATATATTATTTGGAACCCAAGATAAATTTATGGTTTTAATGATAAACACTACTTCCGTTGTTTTTATAATTATAATAATTACAGAAAAATGTTTTAATTCTGAATACCGATTATTCAGTGGATGTTTTGGGTTTGATACTGTTCTTTATTCCCCTTATCCATATCAGCAAGGTTGGGCGAGATCGCCAATGTTCAGCAGGGGCCTTACGGCGATATACAGATATTTCACCCAACTTCGATCGGCAGAATACAAACACTAGCTAACACTTTAACAGGCAAAGACGGAAAGAGTTCCATATTTTCCCCACTATTGAAGTAGCCATTAAACACTACAAACGATATAGTGCTAGGCCTGGATTTGAATTGCAGACTTTCAGAACTGTAGCTGAGCACTGTATCCACTCAACCATGCAGTGGATCAACAAGAGAAACTGCATTTTAATACTTATAAATCTCATAGGGTGTATTTTCACGGAATGAACCGAACGTCTACGGAATAAAACAAAGATTTAGTCCCATGATGCCTCATTCTGTCTTCTGTGCTATATTTCTTCCAAAAGCACTCTTGTGGAGGAAATTTACACAGAATAGTCAAAATGTCTAATTTTTCAAAGGCATAGGGATACTGCATTACGAAATATAAACATTATGTTGGCTGCCCGCTAAATCATTAAAAAAACACACAACAAAACAAACATTTATAATAAAATTAAATATATTCTTTTTTTTCCTCCACTGTTTTTTTTTTAAGTTTCATTTTATTTTTGTTCATCTCCCCATCTCAGCAGCAAGTATGCTTTCATGTAGTGCTCACCAGTAACTTTTCTGCACTGATTGGAGGAAAATGAGGTCTCTTGATAGCACTTTCTGATGTATCCATCGAAACTGAGTCCGACTGATCACCACCCTGATGTTTTCTTTTTCTAGATTTAGTCTTTGGCAGTTTGAAATCATTGTCTGATTCTATGATTGTCTCCTTTTCACATTTGTTTATTTCTTCTGTGCCTTCCATGTTTCACGTGTTTTGCAACAGGAAGTAAGAGTTGGTATAGCTCTTTGGGAAAATAAATCAAGTTTGTTACAGTCAAGGGAAATAACTCTAGAAAATTAAAGGAAATGGGAGATAGATGGAAATGGACTGATGCACATTTTTGTAGTCTGTCATCACAAACAAATGTTTATGGCTTAACAAAAGTGACAGGCAATGAAGGAACAAACAAAGTTCTTGTTGCACCTCTAGATGGAAGGGTTATTTCTATAGAATATACACAAAGAGATAAAAGATTGACCCCTTGTACAAAATGCATTCAGTTTACTTACATTCCAGGTAAACAAACAATCCTTATTGAGAATAGTACCACACTAAACACATAATTAGTTATTTTTTATCTACATTTAATATTTGAGATAAGTAACCTTTGTAAAAGGCATCTGTCATTACAGTATCATTGTGTATTATTATTCATATTGTAAACATTTCCATGTGCACTAAATATCTTGAATAGCAGAAACTGAGAAAGCCAGAGAAGATACTATTTCCAATATCTTTGATATGTAACTAGGTGAATAAGTTTTTGCTTTCAAACATTTTCTTTTTGTTTGTTATATTATGAATCAAAGATTACATCTAAAAAAAAAATTAAATAAAGATTTTTATGTTTTATAATACCATTTTGACTATTAGGATTTTTAAAAGAAAATTAGATCTGACAGTTCAAATTTATTTAGTGTGTTTACTTGTAATATATTATATGTAATCTGTAGACCATAAAGTATAGTCCAATATTTTTCAGGTGATGCAGAAATTGTTTCAGTAGATGTGATCAGCAACTGTCTCAACCGCCATGGCATTGTTGTTGGCATTACCTTTTTTAAGGTAAAGTGAGATCTTTATTCTTAAATCAACTGGCCTTGGAGACATCAGCTGGTAGTGATGGTGGTTATTTGGTGCATACCTCAGAAACCAGCTCCCAACCAAAATGGATAAAAATGTCACTAATCACTAACAGGGCTAAAAATTGAGAAATGCTTTCCTATTTGTGTTAAACAACCATCAAAAGTTGTCTTTTAAGACTGATGGCTGCTTAGTACAGATCCATTTATTCTATATCAGATGATGGGAAAAGGAAAATATAGCCTTGTTTTATGGTGCCTTATAATTTTGTCTGAAAAACTGGATAGAAAATAAGGTGCCTTCGAAGAAAAACTTTGCCTTGGTGCCCATCCAATTTGCCTTAGTGTCCTATTTAAAAAAAAAATTAAACTGTAGGTAGCTCTTGCAATGCCCCCCTGCCTCAATTAAAATTTCACCCAAGCTTTAGTAAAAATAAAATCCTGTTAACATTTATTTTTAATGCTTATCAAAGAGGTCAGACGCAAACTATCTCACAGCTTTATGAAGCCTGACAGTCACATTATATTTTTGTGTAACCTAGATTGGAAGTGAAAGCCGTCTTTTAATCAAACAATGGCATATTACAAAGATACCTGTACATTCTTTTTAATATGCCTGTTCATTACCTACCACTGTAACCAAGGAATGAAGTATAAAGACAAATTAATTTTTATAATTTTGAGGTTTGATTTATTGCAGTTACAAGAAAATGAAAGTAAACCAGCCAGTCAGTTCCTCAACTTGTATTCATCGTGTCAGTCTGGCGAGGAAGCAAACTTGGATGTGGTTGCTCGTAAGTTAAAGAGACGATTTCCGAACAATTTAATTAATTTAATTGTCTTAACATGTTCTCTATTATTACACTACTGACAAGGCTAGTGGTACAAAATAAATATGTAAATGAAATCTTTAAAAAAAAAACCTGTTAAAGATGTAATAATTTCCAGGAGATTTTACAGTTTTTTCTTCGAATTTCAATATTATAATTATTTTATAATACCATTATTATTATTGGACAGTATTCCATGCAAATTGCTAAAATCTTCTTACATTACTTATTATTCAATGATTCAACTTAAAATTCCATGACGGATCAGTATAAACTAGTAATCTACTGAAATATATTTTAATGTGATTAGCCCAATTCTAAGAAACCATTTTTATGGTTAAGACAAAAATAATTGTGCAAGCCGATGTTCTTAAATACCAATTTGCTTCTGTTGCTTTTTGCTTTATAGAAAGTACATTTCAAAATGTGAGAAAATAAAACAAATGCAAGGTAATGCTAAAATGACTCAGTCTGTGATAGTTATTTGTTTACACAAATGTCCACCACAAGCTGAGTCACTGAAAAGTTTTGTTCAAGGACACCACTAGAGTACATTGATTTATTAATCATTGGCTATTGGATGTCAAACATTTGGTCATTTTTACATTTAGTTTTAGAGAGGAAACCTGCTACATTTTGTCATTAGTAACGAGATATTTTATGTACCATCCCACAGATAGGATAGCATAGCATATACCACAGCCTTTGATATACCTGTCTGGCTGGAATAGACCAATGTCTTAACAACAAAGTCAATTTTAACTTGACCAAACAGCAAAGAATGTTTCATAATCAGTATAAGTAATTTGAGAAGAAGTTATCTTTTTTTTCTTTTTCTAGAGGGTTGCCAGAGTTTGGAGCTCAGCTTTATACCCTATCAGCTGATCCATACAAAGTAAGTTAGCTTTTAGCAGACTTGCTAACATCTACCTGTACATAGTCTGTCATATTTGAAAAATTCACAAGGAATAAATCACTCAAAAGAGTGTTAAGATGATGTTTTAAAGTTCTGAATATTGACCTTGTGATTTGTAGAATTATTTTCAAGGGCAGAACATTATGGTTGTCCATTTTTTTTTATTTATTTTTTTAATCTTTTAATGTATTTTTATTTTGGGGAGACATACATGTATTAGATTGATGCAAACATATAATTTAATTTTTTTTTATTTCTTCTAGAATTTTAATTAAACAGCAGGGGCCTAATTCACCAAACTCTCGCAACTTCGCTAAAAGATCAAAAGAGGATGCTTTGTTGTCTAGAATAGCCTAAGAGACCTTTGTGAATTAGGCCCAAGTTGGTTAGGTTAAATCATATGAGTCAACTTTCGGTTACATAAGATTATTCTCTGCAGGATACAATAAATAGAAATTAAATTCTATTTGCATTAATGTATATGAATAGCATATTCTACAGTTGTGCATTTGTTACTTATGAAATGTTTAATAAAGTTCTATTGTTAGTTTAAGCAAATATTTGTTTTCATTGCAGTTTGATTTTGGAAAAGACTGAGGAAACTGTTTTTTTGCTAAGTGGAGGTGATAATAAAATGCACTTGTATAGAGAGGTATTTTGAAAATGTTTGTTTACTCTTTTATTATTTACATGGTTTATAATAAATGTTTAGAAACAATTCCTCATATTATTTTATATTTAAGTCCCAATTAATAGAAACTTGCTTTCTGTTTGCACCTATGGATGTTCATCTCAATGTGGGTTAATTGTTTTTAGAATATATTCAATTAATGTTTTATTTTGTTTACTGCTGTGTTTTGCCATTACCACTAGCAACGCCAAATCTGTTTATGGTAAGCAAGAAATTTAATTGCATGGACTTCCTGTTTGTTTTAGGTGTCAGAAAACCATAAGTTTGAAGAGGTTCCTTCAGAGGAATATTTTCCAGAGTTTTCAAACATAACACAGAGGTTTGATTTTTAATAACATTGATTGTTGTATTTTTGTTTCACTCAGTTCATTTGTTTTATTTAAATAATATGATTTGCAAAAATAATTATAACATTAAAGTGGAAAAAAAATCCACTCTGAAGCCATATTCAAAAAAAAAAAAAAGAAGTTTAGTTTAATATGACAAACTAAATAACAAATCATCCACTTTTTTATCATTAATAATTTTTTCTTTTATGTTATTTTGTAAACGGAACCTGTTGAATAATGAAAAAATACAAACCAATTAATCCATTACTAAAATAGTGGGACAAATTACAGCAAAGCAGATTTTAAATTTTTTTTAATTTGATTTCATTACGTTAAGCCTTGCAGAGGATATATCTGTAAGTACTGAATTTATTATATAACATTAGTATCGGATATAAATTACTGAATTGTTATTGATATAAAACTTGGCATGTCTCCTTACTGCCAAATAATATCTTATTTACTTACTGTTTCCTGTGGAGACTTTTCACTAACACTAAATATACACAAAAAAATTGAGCAGCCCAGTGGTAAAGCACTCACTTGATGCATGGTCAGTTTGGGATCGATCCCCATCAGTGGGCCCATTGAGCTATATCTTGCTCCAGCCAGTGCACCACGACTGGTACATCATAGGCCATGGTATGTGCTATCTTGTCTATGGGATGGACTCTATAAAAGATCCCTTGCTGCTAATCAAAAAGAGTAGCCAATGAAGTGGCGACATTGTGTTTCCTCCCTCGGTTATCTGTGTGGTCCTTAATCATATGTCCGACACGTAAATAAAATATATTGAGTGCATCATTAAATAAAATATTTCCTTCCTGTTGGTAAGAGCACATTGACATATGCAGTATATTTTGTCTTTAAATATTCTTCAGTATATTAGTAACAACAATGCTCAATTTGGATGGAAACCAAAAACGGTTAACTGCAATGGGACACCAAGATGGATTGGTTAAATTGTCGTTGGTCGATGCTGTGAAGAGAGGTATTTACATTTTGTATTTAATTATTTATCACAATCTAGCTTCAAGATGCAGGCTTGACCATACTTTTATTAGTCATCCATACTTTTTGGATGTCATTGTTAATATAGGTCACATAAAAATGTATTAACTTGCTCTGAATTGGGGCATTTTGTAAAGTTCTTGTTCCAAACAGGGCACCACAACTAGTATAACAAAGGCCATGGTATGTGCTATCCTGTCTGGCATGATGCATATTAAATATCACTTGATGCTAATAGAAAAATGTAACTGGTTGTCTTTCTAAGACGTTATGTCAAAATTACCAAATTAATAGCTGATGATTAATAAATCAATGTGCTCTAGTGGTGTCATTAACCAAAACAAGCTTTAATTTTTAAAAGTTTGTTGGCCTCGTGTTTGTAAAACAGTTGCAATTTATGATAAATAGAAAAGATACATAGCTTACCTTGAAATTTGAGTCAGTTTCTGTAGGAATGTTAAACTTGTAAAAAGATCTAATTTCAGTATAAAACAATAAAATTCAGAATGTTTGTTTAGATTTCATGTTCTGCAGAGTTTTCTTCCAGCTATTGGTGTAATACAAAGTTAATAAGAATGTTTTTTAAATTGTACATTTAGAAATTTTACAGACGTGGTCTACAGAACATGACAGCCCGATCACCTGTCTGAAGCTGTTCACTCCAGAAACACAGATTCCGTGTCCCCCGTTTATTGAATCTACGCGTGGTATGTTCATTAATCATAAATTTTTATTTTATATAACACACTATTGGTACCATAAATCATGAAAACAATGTGTGCATATCAATTTTGTGCTATGCTGAGTTCAACCTAAACTAAAAGTCAGAAGATTTATTGCAGATAACAACATCGTTTGTGAAATTTATAAATTGGGAACATTCACTAAGGTGCATTTTCGCTGGGGGGGAATCACATATTGCTATATTAATTTGGTTTATATTAATCATAATCAGATTTGTGTTATTAGTATTTTATTATTTTTAGTATTTAGCTGTAAACATAATTGATATTAAGTGGATATTATTGTATACTAGTAATCCATTTGTGGTCTATTTTTCATTTGATCATTATTCTAGCTGAAGAAAACTGCTAGTACAAGAGTATTTTAGTATTTAGCTGTAGATATCATTGATATTGAGTTAATATCATTATATAATCCATTTGTGGTATATTTTTCATTTGACCATTATTCTAGCTGAAGAAAACGGCTCGTGCAAGAGTAGACAGAAAGATAAAACTTACAACTTGGTGGTAATAAGTGCACTAGACACTGCTGTTGTCTATAGGTAATTACATTTATGTTTTTCATTTTCTTCCTTGTATTTTCAGGGCTATAGATTTTACTCGTTTATTTGTAGAGGAGTGGGGATATTGATGACCAGATCTATGTCATCTTGTTTGACTTGTTTTATGGTCACCTATGTATGTAAGTAAACCAAATAACTTCTGAGGTGCACCCATCGTTTGATAGAGAAGTGAACACCACAAGTCCTGTATTTGGTGATAAATGTGAGTGTGTTGATTGTAAAAAAAAAGAGTTTTATCTGAGTAAGAAAAAAATGCAATTTTGTTTCATCTAGTACCACTGTGTTAAGTAGCCTTGTGCTTGAACCATATATGTGGTACCTGCAATAAAAAGTACTCGAAGTTTGTGCAGAACTAGTGTAATCATAGACGCTACCCGTTATGTCAGAAATGAGCAGCTTGACCCCCAATGTTTTCTGATTCACTTTAAAGGTAAGGCATGGTATTATTTATATCCGTGTCGTTTATGTTGATTGATATGTTCTAGGTAGGAACTTTAGCCACATATGTTACTATTGTCGTCTATGGGATTTGATTAAGGGCGTTCTAAGATTGCAAATAATGTACCAACTTGTTACATGTCATCAAATTGTATTGTGAGAACACCTGAACGACTTTAGTCTTATATTTTGTAGAGCCAGTTTTAATGATTGTTTAGGTGGGTCTTTAACAAGTTGTTTCTTATGTATGACAAATGTTAATTGTATTTTTTTCTAGGAACATGATGCAGAGTGGGTTTAACGACCCACTTCCACTGCCAGGCAGTGATCAGTTTGACTGCCCCATGTGTGCGTGCATTGTTGACATCGACTTTGATGGAGAACATGAAATATTGATTGGTACTTATGGTCAGGTTAGTCTCCAGAAGAATACAGTGGGGAGGGGGTGGAAATGGAGAGAGGGAGGAAGGACAGGGAAGACAAAAGTTACATGATTTTACATTGTCAGCTTGATATCAATGGGGAGAGGGTGGAAATGGAGAGAGGGTGGAAATGGAGAGAGGGAGGAGGGACAGGGAAGACACAAGTTACATGATTTTACATTGTCAGCTTGATATCAATGAGGAGGGGGTGGAAATGGAGAGAGGGAGGAACAAGTTATATGATTTTACATTGTTAGCTGGATTTCTGCAAGTTAAACTGAGGTTACGTATTTCTGGACAAAAGTTAAAACTGAAAAAAGACCCTCCGGCAGTGTGTAAGAGAATATTTACAAATGTCGTTGTCTTTTTTTTGTTGTACCTCATGGCATATTGTGGGATTATCCTCTCCTTCTGGTGTATGGTGTGTACTCTAATGAAAATTTGCATAACTTTGAAAGTTAAGTTTATTCACTGTTGCAAGAATTACTTGCATACAAGTACAAGTAGCCTACGTAAGCAAAAAATACAATTATTTTGTATCCAAGCATATGGTGGTATAATCTGTATATAGTATATAATCTGTACTCTGATGAAAATGTTGGTAATTTTTAAAAGGCTCTAAGTAACTTAATTCACCATTTCAGGAATTACTTGCATACAAGTACGTAAGTAAAAAACATGTGCCTCCAGAGAAACCAGACTGTGTTGAACCTGCATCTGATGTTGTAGATCCCCTCAGTACACAGGTACTCAAGAACGGCATCCAGCCAGAAGAGATACCACCACAGACGAGGAGAAACCTGGACAGTGTGGTGACCGGTAGCACACCGGACAGTGCTGAAGGACACTATGATGACGTGGATCAGTCTACAGGGTTTCGCTTGTTGTGGCAGAGGAGCTTCCCATGTCCAGTGATGGGGCTTGACTCATTAGACATTACAGGGGATGGCATTGAAGAACTCATAGTGGTTACATTGAAAGGACTACATATTCTGCAGGTAGCGTTTTAAGTGGCCATGGTAACATAATGTTTAAACCATCATAGACTGTGTTTAGGAAGTTATGTAGGAGGGGTCTAGACTGTGGTGAGGTGAAGATTCTAGAGAGCTGGGGCCTAATTCACAAAGGTCTCTGTTAGATAACAAAGCATCCTATTTGCAAGTCCTTTAGCATTACACTGCAATATCAGAAAGTTGTGAGTGTTTAGTGAATTAGGCTTCTGGTCGTCACTGCATATGTTTAAAAATACATTTGCTTAGAGTAAGGAGGCAGGATTTGGCTCAGTCATTAGAGTGCTCGTTTGAGGTGATTGTGTTACAGGATCAAACTACCTCGGTGGATCCATTCAGCTAATTGAGGTTTTTTCTTGTTCCAACCAGTGCACCAAAACTGGACAATGGCCGTAGTATGTGCTTTCCTGTCTGTGGGAAAGTGCATATAAAAAAATCCCTTGCTGCATTAGGAAAAGTGTAGTGGGGTTCCTCTGATAACTACGAGTCAGAATTATCAAATGTTGGACACCCAATAGCCAATGATTAATTAATAAATTTGCTCCAGTGGTGTTGTTAAACTGCTTCGAATAGGTGGGATTCAACTTTTACCCCATCCTCTTTGCATGCACCTGCATCAGTGAGCATTTATTGTGTTCCCATTTCAGTACCGGCTGCCTCATGATTGGTACATGAAAAAGTCATGGTATATGCTGTCATGTGTGTGGGAAAAGACTGCTTGCTTCAGCTGGAAGAATAATGTAGCAGGTTTCCTCTAGGACACCATGTCAGAATTATCAAACGTTTGTCATCCATAACCAATAATTAATTATATGAATACTTCATTTTTAAGCATGGTGATAAAGTATTTTTTATTGAATTGTATTGTAAAATTTTTTATCAGTGTTATTAGAGAAAACAAACATTAACTTGAATTGCTCTCCTTTCAACTCTGTTTTTCAGCCTGACCTGAACGAAGTGTCGGAGTTGCTGTTAGAAAGACTGCGAAGCCTTACAGACACTGGCTCAGATATTGATGATGCGTACAGGATTCTACAAACTGAAACGTTTGGCAAGTGACGGCCATGTGAATCGTAATGTTGTGGGTCATGCGAGAATGGAACAATTTTACTCATGTGAGTGTGTGTCTGGCTGCAAGTGAAGTATATATCAAGAATGGAACATTGTTGCTCATAGTAATATGTGAATGGTAACAAAATATAATGACAAAAGAACCTCTTTTTTGTTGTCGTTGTTTTCTATAATTAAAAAAATTAATTAATGTTTAGTTCCAAGAATTACCAAACTAGAATGAGGTCTATTGAAGTACTTTTTGTCTACAGAAGTACATAATTAAGTGCTATGAATATAATTCATTAATAGTGGTTCCAGTGATGATCATCCACAACTGGTATATCAAAGGTTGTGGTATGTGCTATCCTGTCTGTTGGAAAGTGCATATAAACAGTCGCTTACTGCTAATGGAAAAATGTTGGGGTTTTTTTTTTTTTACTATGATGTAGACCCATTCTTTGATTGGGATTTTTCCATGTCCCAACCATGTCCCCACAACTAATGTATCAAAGAATGTAGTATGTGCTGTCCTGTCTGAAAGGAGAGACAATATAAAAATACTTCACACTACTAACCGAAGTGTACCCATTTGTTAGGCCCAATTTCCATTAACACATTGCCATGTAGGGCCTCCACAAGTCCAAAATATTGGATTAGAGTACTCTAGGGTCAAACCCAGACACGGGTATACCCCATACTTACACAGGGAATATTTTGTTAGTGTCAAGTCTCAATCGCAAGTTTCAGAGATTGGTCCGCTATTATAAAACATTAAAAAGTAATTGCTAGTCAATTTTCAATATACTAGAAATATTGCCTCGCCTTGTCCATGCCACTCCCCCCTCCCCTATCTAATCACACATATATATAAAATCCTGGCTATGTCAGTGATCAAAGGCTATGGTATGTGCTATCCCATTTGTGTTGCTACTAATGAAAAATGTTGCAGGTTTCCTCTCAAAGACTATGTCAGAATTACCACATAATAAATCAGTGTGCTCTAGTGGTATTGTTAAACAAAACAAACATTTTCAACATAAAAATTATTTTTGTTGCAGTCATTTTCATGCACAAACAATGTAGTCTCATCTGATTCTTATTGATAATGGACACAAATACTGTACAAGTTTGTAATATTTAAAATACTTGATGGATAGTGTTCAATCAGAAAGGAAAAATCAAGACACAACAGATACTTATTGTGAAAGTAATTTTTTATGAAATGTACATAAATCTATATCAAAATTATTTTTCTTATTTTAATAAACTGAAAAAACTTTATGTATAACACTCACAACTTGTGTAAGAGCACATAATGTAGTGAAGCTATACTACATTTATAACTTATACATTGATAAATTCATCCACACACAAAAAACACACAAAAACAAACCATTAACACAACCCGTGAAGAACAAAACACAAATTAAAATTATTTCTGC
>JAECMU010289749.1:0-10654 GCA_016106625.1 Dracogyra subfuscus | reverse complement strand
CATAGTGAAGGACTCGTAGTAGAGCTCTCCACTTATGTGTGATCGGTTATTGTGTTAATCAACCTCAGTGAACTCTTTACGTCGCAGCCTGTGATACATCAGCGACCGAGGCTTGTCCTGTCTATGGGGAAGTACATATAAAAGATCCTCTGCCGGCTTTTAAAAAATCATTTTAATTTTAATTAATTTTTATACAGTAGGTATGAAGCAACAGCGGATTTCTTCTCTCACTCTATAAACCATGTTTTATTAACTATATACTTGGAATTTACAGTGTGCTGATGTGTCTTTATGCAATTGTTTCCTTTCACTTTTCAACCTTTGCATTTGACGCATCGCAAGGATAGTTATTTATCCTATTCCAATATCTGTTTTGTTCATTATTTAAAAAAAAGAAAAGAAATGCTGTTAAATCTATCCATGGCGGCTTAAGAGGCTTTGGCCTCTCAGTTTGAGTAGCACCTGTCGCAATGATCACATGTTAGACACGTAATAGCTGTGATTAAACGAGCAGAAGTGTTGTTAAACCACACACAATCGTGTTTCGTTTAAATCGATCATAACTAGCGGTTAACACCATTACCTTTAACCTAGTAGTACTCTGTATCTGTGTCAGTAAATGACGAACTCTGACAAAACAACCTCCCACGTAACCTGTGATTGTTGTCCGTTTAAACTTTAAAGTTGTCTGACAACAGGAAATTGTTCCACACGGAACTATTTAGGGCTACTTATTTGACCTTTAGTAAAACAGATTAAAAGAAAAGAGAAAAAGAAGGAAACAATGTTGTCGTTTTCAAAGCTGCATTGTCTGGTTTCAATCGTATACAGTCAAGTTCTAAGTTCAAATACAAGCACAACTGCACTTTTAATTCACTCGCGAGTTGTCGTCATTATCGCATATCGTCAAATGCTTACTAGCCAGTTAAAACAATGTTCGCCATGGACTCGTACGCCTTTTATAATGCGCGTTGTGGTGTAATTTATACGAAACTAGTTGAACATCCTATATTTCCGTAGTACAGAAAGATTTTTAAAGTGATACATCAGATATTATAAAAGTGCTTAATAAAATAGTTTAGTTGTATTTATACGGATATTAGTAACAATAAGACTGTGAAAATGAGTCTTGGTTGTTATTTTGTTTTTGTTGTTTTTATATAAAGATACTCTTTAAAGGGACATTCTTGACTTTGCTGCATTGTAAGATGTTTCCGACTTATAAAATACTTCTACGATTAAACTTATATATTAAATATATTTTCTCATTTAGAATATCACTGTCTGTATATTCAATGTGCTTCTGGTCATCTTAATATTTGTAAAAAGACCAAACTGGATTTTGCCTTCAAATAATTTCGTACGTACGACATTTTTTATTTTATGAAATAAAATGAAATTTAACCTGCTACACATATTAGAACGCCCAGAAACACGTTTAATATACAGTCATTAATATGTTATGCACAAAAACATATTTGATATGTAATTACAATAGTTAAAAGTCTCTATTAGTCAATAACATCTTTAAAATTGCAGCAAAGTAAGGAATGTCCTTTTAAAACTCTAAACATTTTCATTTGTAGTGAATAATAACAATTAGCATAACAGTGTGTTTAAAAGTGTGAAATACAGGTAGCAATCGAAAGGCGTACGAGTCCCATGTTTATAACCTCGACGTGAGTGCTGAAATTGGCTGTTATCGTAATTGTCTGCTAGGAATTGACTGCTCGGTTTTTGTAATGCAACAATAGCCGAACCGAACTATTTGTAGCCCAGTGGGGTCCCGCCAAAAGTGTCCTACTTTCAAAATTCTGGGTTTATTTTTAACTTGGAAAAGCCAGTGTAGTGAAACATAATGGGATTTTCTGTTCTATATGCTTAAATAATAAAACTATTCCAGACAGTGCCGCTTTTAGAGTTACCAGTATATTAAGAATCACTAACACTCGAATACTATCAATAATTATGGTCTCATTTTCAGTTGTTTTGTCAGTATTCCTAGCGTCCAAGTACGCTCACTGTGGGCATTGTCTCTAGCTCTGTACCACAAATTATTCCCAAAGGAACATTTCCTCCTCTTCAGTCTGTGTACGGGGTACGTAATGCTATTTGTTATTCATGTTATATATACTATGTTAGAAACCCATAGTCCATGTTACTATTTGTTCCACTCAGTTTTTTACTTTAATTCGTGATTATTATTTTTTTCGTTCGTACGAAATTATTGCGAGTTAAAATCCGGTTTGGGCTACTACAAGCATTTGGACAACAACACATTGTAAATACAGATACTGAAAATTTATTTAATTTATGTTACGTCACTGAAAAGGCTGTATTGGTCGGAAACATTTTACAATGGTCGTAAACTCAAGACTCTCCTTTTAATACTGTATGCCCTTTCTTATTTTCAAATTATTTCCATAAACAGAGCTATTGAATAATGAGATAATTATACATATTCATAATCTAACCAATGCTACTTTGGTTTCTTCATTCAGATTACGTAGAACGGACTGCCAGTTTTGTATGGGAGCACGCTGGCGTTTGCCCGAATTGAACGAAAATACCGCAATATGCATAACAATATTTATTCACATTAGCATTACTACCAAACAGCTATATAGGGTTGTAAATGAATTTTGGGTAAAACAAATTTAAGGCTTTGATCCAGCACTAGTGGGTCATTTGCCCCTCTGCCTCATGTCTCGTAGTAATGAAAGAATGTTTAACGACACCCCAGCACAAAAATACATATCGGCTATTGGGTGTCACAAATGGTAAGTGGGCTATTAGGTGTCAAACTATGGTAAAAGCAAAAACAAATTTCTGACCGGTCCCGTACGCTTATACTAAAACGTATTTTTATTTTAAAAAATGTTTTAATACTAAAGTATGTTCCAGATTGCTTATGTTGGTTCTCAAATAACATGTATTTTGGAAAGACTCGAGTTTTGGTTTCCGTGTCAATATTTCGACCATTAGATCGCTAATTAAATTACCAATCCTTTAACTCCTGGTTTTCAGTCAACTTTCTAATCTATTTTATTATTATTATACCAAACACATTTGCGTTTTGAAACTAACTAACTGCATGTGCTGATTTTCATAACACCGTTCTGTCAATCTAACCGAACTTTGCGTTTAGTGGCAATGATTAGCAAATCGACACATGCAAATTTACTTGAAAATCGTAGCGTGCAAATCGTGCACATTATGGTAACCATCGTTCAAAAGGCTCCGTGTTAGACAGAGAAATTGCCACCTCCTTTCAGAAAAGAGTTCCACAGATTGCCGTTTGTTTACAGACTCATTTCAGGTATTTACACAACGAACTAAAACGCAGAAGCAATATCCCGTTTCTTGCCCAGCGATCGATCTCGTCTTAGCAGTAAGAACGCCTTAATTGTGTGTCTGGCGCTTTATGAAGCGAGTTTCAATTCACAACGTTTCTCCTAAAAACATTAAATGAACAAAAGCCCAGAAAAGATTATAATATCCGTAAATAAGTGTTACAGTCCATTGTTCGTTCTTTTATTAAGTAATGCATTTAGAAAAAGTATATGGTTACCTTGCTCTGTTTAGTTTATTCTAATCAGTCTGTCGTAAGTTACCGGTCTCGGTGGCATCGTGGTTAAGCCATCGGTCTTCAGGCTGGTAGATACTAGGTTCGGATCCCAGTCGAGGAATGGGATTTGTAATCGAGATACCGACTCCAAACCCTGAGTGAGTGCTCTGCAAGGCTCAATGGGTAGGTGTAAACCACTTGCACCGACCAGTGATCCATAACTGGTTCAACAACGGCCATGGTTTATGCTATCCTGTCTGTGGGAAGCGCAAATAAAAGATCCCTTGCTGCTAATCGGAAAGAGTAGCCCATGAAGTGGCGACAGCGGGTTTCCTCTCAAAATCTGTGTGGTCCTTAACCATATGTCTGACGCCATATAACCATAAATAAAATGTGTTGAGTGCGTCGTTAAATGAAGCATTTCTTTCTTCCTTTCTGTCGTAAGATGAAATGTCATTTTTAAAAATCTTTTCAACCCATATTTAATGAATTGCGCTTACATAATGCCTTGTACCGAATCAGAGCTCTGTGTCAAAGTTCGAGGTAGTAGTATGAGACATTGATAACAATTATTTGTGCAAGTAATATTATCTCGTGCCAGTATATTAATATGCTTTTACCTTTATATACACAGTTGTTATGTAGTATACACTACATGTTGAAATCAGTGTAAGGTACCTACACTCCACCCTGACACACCATCACAATGGTTCTGCGATGTTTAGAAAAAATAATGCTAATGCCAATAAAACAGTTAAATATGTCATGTGAGCCCCATGTTGTTGCAGTTAGGCTATTTCAAATGTAAGGTGACACCCAAGGCACCCCAACCATGACATTGCCAGTGATCTGGGGTAATAAAGTTTTAAAAAAGTGCCACCGTTTTATTAATGTACTAAACCTGGTTGTGTTGAAATGGTTTTATATCAGTTTTATTAGAACATGTTAACATTGTTGGAAATCAAAGTTGCCTTAGTCCAAGATAACCTATAGTTAGAGAAATGGCGAGCGTGCTTACTGCTGTGAGTTATTTATTTCATCGTATGGATTATCACTCTAATAATTCGTCCATTTCGACCTCAGGTTAATAATTAATGATAAAGAATTATGCATTGTGTCATGACGTATATTCAAAATGTTATTGTTATTCTTCCCTACAACATCGAGCCTATTTAATAATTCATCTGTTCAAAATTAAATATTTATCTTTCGTCTGTCATAACTTTGAAGTTAAATGTTTAATCTTCTTCTTCTTTTTGTTCGCTTGTTGACTGCACATCGAGGCCAGCAGTGACTATGTATGATACTGTTCTCTGTAGATCACTTCTTGTGCTGTACATCTTCTTCTGGAGAGTTGTTGTAGTTGTCCAGGTAGTCTCTTTCAACTGCTGTAGGTTTATGCAGGCTTGGATAACATGTTCGGTCGTCTGTTCTGCTTCTCCCCTGGAGCACACGGAAGTAGGTACCAACCGGAACCTCTTATACATATGCTGGTTCAGCCTGCTGTGTCCAGTTGTTAGTCGGAAAATGGCCTGTTCCTGACGGGACAGCTAGTAATAATGATTGGTTTGTTTGGGAGGTCTAGGGTAAGATTTAATATGGGGTTTCATCTCTTCGTAAGTCACCCAGTTATCGTCATGTTCTTTAGCTTCACCCAGTTTTACCGGTATGTCAGCATTTTCATTACCTGGTATGCCATAGTGAGCAGGGATCCATTGTAACACGACTTACTTGACACTGCTTGTTGTTTTTAAGAGCCCGGAGGGCACAGAGAGCATCTGTGAGGAAGACGACATATGAGCAGTTTTCCTCTCAAATGCTGATGGTGTGGGCGGCATGAATGAGAAACCCACCCTCTGCAGCCCCTCCGTTTTCCACAGCAGTATATACCTGTGTCCATGATGTCTCTGTGTACTGTTTATCATTCATGGCCAGTATCAGGGCTCGTTTGTATTGTTCACTGTGTTCTTCTCCAGGGGTGAGGTGTTGGACCACTGTGTAGAACTTCAAATTGTTTAATTGTAGTTTCCATGGTGGGATGCAGCTGACAGTACTAACTTGATGGATTTTATCTGGAAGTTGTCCTTTATGTTGCCTTAGGTGTGATTTACTCTGTTTATGAAAGCTAGTTCTTTTGAGTCTGTTGCAGGGATAGTCATTGATTATCTTGTTCATTGGGTGTTGTGTAAAAGACTTGATCATAAGCTTGCAATCCCGGCGTTTGCTGAAAGGTACGATACCAGTGAGCTGTTCCATTGTCTCAATAGGGTTGACCTCGTTGCTCCAGTTATTATCCTAAATGATTGGTTTTGAACTCTGTCTCGATTTTGTTGATGTAACGTTGCTGCTACTGACCATGCACTGGATCAGTACTCAAGATGTGTTCTGATTGCTCCCTGGTAGACTTTTTCAGTATGTTATGATCTGCATCCCACTTGGTGCCAGCTAGTTTTCTCATTATGGCACGTTTTCTTCGAGCTTTGGCCTCGGCTTTCTCCACTTTCCAAAGTGATCCCCAGGTATGTCTGTTGGTCCTCATACTGAAGAGGCGTGTCATCAAGTTTTTAGTTGTCTGCTTCCTGCTTTATGGAGAGTGAGAAAATATTATATCGCCTTCATGTAACATTCTTTAATCTCATTGGTTTTTTGCCGTTGAACAAATCCCTTATACCTCTGAGGACGGAGCCAAATTCTCTTAACTCTTACACTCCGTCTGTAATTTCCAACAGTTTTCAGCCACCCCAATTTTCACAGAGTGCGCACAGACTTGGGGTGTGTTTCTTTCACCTCTCCTGGACATGTTCCAACTGTTCTGTCCTGGGCAGCGAAAGGAATTAGTTTAGAACAGAAAGTTACTTTACGAACATGATTGCTTCTGTTTAGGAAGTGGCTGTTGCAGCAATCATGATATTTGAATCTGAATAAGACGACTCTTACCATTTTGACTATACTACAGTGTTTGAAATAATAAATGTTATATATTTTGTATGTAAAGCAAATTAGCCTACATTTGCTATTCGGAACCGGGTATTAGTTCCTAATCTATTGTTATTAGCAATTAAATGCACCGTTTATTATTTGTGGTGGTGGTGGGTGGTAGTGGTAGTGGTGGTGGTGGTAGTAGTGGTAGTAGTAGTGGAAGTAGTAGTGGTAGTCGTAGTCGTGGTCGTCATGGGTTGAAAAGGCACTTCCCCTCCCCAGGACGAAAATGTAAGATTTGTTTTCTTACTCTATTTAAATAAAGGTAACAATACAGCTTGTGTAACCCACCACCACCCGCACCCCCAAGGTGTATCCCCTCTCCAGATATCCTAAGACTCAGCAAAGTTATTGGTTTTAAGGGTTTGTAACGTATTGTATTTAGAACTTTATTGTTAACGAAAATGTTCACGAACTGTGAAGAAAAACCTCGCAAATGAACAACAAGCGAACGACAACAAACCGGAAATGGGTTTATTAGGGAAAAACAACGGCGTAATGGTTAATAACTAGCCGTTACTAGGCGTGTCCCTTTAACATGTCGGCAAGATAAATTCGTAAATTCGTAGAAGCATCTCTCTGGTATATGGCTTTTTATGTACCTTTTTATGTAAAAGAACACACAGCGAATACATAAAAAGCCATATATCCCTCGTGATGCTTCTACAACGTATAATGGCAGATGACTTGTCTTTGTTTATTGTCATGCACCAGTCTCGAGTCCAATATGTAACATTGTCAACAGCAAGCTGCATGCGATATGTTGCTGCTGTTGCATACTCCCCCGAGCATAACAAAACTAATTCATATGCATATAGTGCTGTATGTATCCCTTTGACCAGGTCATTGATGAAGATGATGAAGAGAGTAGGTTACAGTACTCCTCCCTAAGGTACTCCGTGGCTAATGAGTACTTTCTTGCTGTGTTGGCCATCGACCATTACTCTCGCTCTTCGGTTGTGAAGATAAGACTTGGTCGACCTGTACATGTTGCCACATATACCGTTTTTGTTTTCTAGCTTTGCTAGCATGCCATCTTTCCAGACCTTGTCAAAGGCCTTTTGTAGATCAATGAAGGAGACAAGAACAACCTTCCGTGATTGGAAAACATCTTCGATTACTTGTGACAGGTAGGTGCCCTGGTCTTCTGTATTGCGGATTGTTTAAATCCTGCCTGCTCTTGAGTGATCATGTTTTTAGTTTCAAGGAATTGTTAAAGTCGATGGTTAATGATGCGCTCTAGGGTCTTGCAGACACAGCTAGTTAGGCTGATGTATCTGTAGCTGCTTGCCTTTTGTAGCTGTAGCTGCACCACTACTTGCCAGATGTATGGCACCTTGACTTCAAACCAGCTTAAGTTGGAAATTTCTAACAGCTTGGATTGTGCAGTATTGTCTAGGTGTTTCAGTATTTCATTAGTAATGCCATCCGAATCTGGACATTTTGTTTTTAGATGTTTGAGGGCAGTTTCAAGTTCTGGTAGAGTTATACTATTCGCCATTGAATCTTGCAGGGTAGTTCTACGTGCCATTTCATTTTGTTCCTTTCGTGCTTCTGTTATCTGAATTGTTATGATGGTCATGTTACTCTCCTTGGTATAAGTCTTTGCTAAAAGTTAGCAGATTTCTTACCCGTGAGTATATTTTCATCCTCCATTAGAGTGATCTTCTGGCCATTGTATTCTTCCTCATTTATTTGTTTTGTAAGTTTCCATAATTTGGTGCTGTCCTTTTCAAGGTTGAGTGCAGCAGTTTTGTCTCTCCAGCTTATTCTTTTGGAAACAATCTTTATTCTGAGGTATATGGCTTTAGAATACTGGAGCTTTAGTTTTTGTTTTGGCTCGGGTTAGATTCTGCATTTTCTCTTACCCGTGTCAGTTCATCATGTACGATTTAAAGGTGTGTTGTTTTTCATTCCAGTAAGGGACATATACTTTCGTGACACCTCTTAGGGTGTTTTCTTAGGCAGCGTTAGTTATTTGGATGTTGACTTCCTTCACTACAGTGTCTATATTCCTTCCCTACACTTCAGTTTATTTGGTCAACTCGCTAGTGCGAAGCTTAAAAAGTTCCCATTTGGCTTTAATCATTATGCTATCTCACAAGGTCGATACCGTTATAATCTCCTATATTGCGACGTCATATCTTTATCTTTATTACGATATCGTTTCTATGGCGATAATCAGTCTCACGAGACCGTTTCTATACCATTAATCACCACCTGTCTCACAATATCGTGTCTATACTGATAATCATCGCCTGTCTCCCGATTTCGTGTCTATACCGTTAATCATCGCCTGTCTCTCGATTTCGTGTCTATACCGTTAATCATCGCCTGTCTCACAATTTCGTGTCTATACCGTTAATACTCGTCTGTCTCCCGATATCGTGTCTATACCAATAATCAGTTTCACGAGACCATTTCTATACCATTAATCATCGTCTGTCTCACGAGGTCTTGTCTATACCGTTAATAATCGACTGTCTCACGAGGTCTTGTCTATATTGTCAATCATCGTCCGTCTAACGAAAAAGAAAGAAAGAAAGAAAGAAATGTTTTATTTAACGACGCACTCAACACATTTTATTTACGGTTATATGGCGTCAGACATATGGTTAAGGACCACACATATATTGAGAGAGGAAACCCGCTGTTGCCACTTCATGGGCTACTCTTTCCGATTAGCAGCAAGGGATCTTTTATATGCACATATCACGGCCTTTGAAATACCAGTCGTGGTGTACTGGCTGTGACGAAAAATAGCCCAATGGGCCCACCGACGGGGATCGATCCCAGACCGACCGCATATCGAGCGAGCGCTCCGTCTAACGAGGTCTTGTATTTACTGTTAATCATCGTCTGTCTAACGAGGTCTTGTCTATATCGTTAATCAATGTCTGGCTCACGAGACGTGTCTATATCGTTAATAATCATCTGTCTCACGAGGTCTTGTCTTTACCGTCAATCTTCGTCTGTCTCGCAAGGTCTTGTCTTTACTTGTAATCATCATCTGTTTCACGATATCGACTTCTCACGATGCCATGGCTATACCGTTAACCATCGACTGTCTTATGATGTCGTGTCTATACCGTTAATCATCGTCTGTCTCATGAGGTCGTGTCTATATCGTATCGTTAATCAATGTCTGACTCTCGAGATCGTGTCTATACCGTTAATCATCGTCTGTCTCACGTGGTCTTTTCTATACCGTTAATTAATTATTGCCTATCTCACGAGACGTGTCTGTAACGTTAATCATTGTCTGTCTCACGATATCGTGTCTATACCGTTACTCATCGTGTCTCATGAGGTCTTGCCTTTACCGTTAATCATCGCCTGTCTCACGAGATCGTATCGATACCGTTAATCATCGCCTGTCTCACGAGATCGTATCTATACCGTTAATCATCGCCTGTCTCACGAGATTGTATCTATACCGTTAATCACCGCCTGTCTCACGAGATTGTATCTATACCGTTAATCACCGCCTGTCTCACGAGGTTGTATCTATACCGTTAATCATCGGCTATGGCATGAGATCGTATCTATACCATTAATCATCGCCTATCTCACAAGATAGTGTCTATACCGCTAATAATCGCCTGTCTAATGATATCATGTCTATATCTTTACTCATCGTCTGTTTCATGAAGTCTTCTTGTCTTTACCGTTAATTATCTCCTGTCTCACTAGGTGTCTGTCTATACCGTTAACTATTATATGTCTCACAAAATCGAATCTGTACCGCTAATAGTCTCTCTCACAAGATCATGTCTATACAGTCAATCATTACCCGCATCACAAGATCTTATCTATATATTTAAATGTCCACAATCATGACACATTATTAATACACAGTATATATAAACATACACAAAGATTACATTAGTAAACATAAAAATAAAAAAAAATACCACCCCAAATATTAATAAAGCAACGTTTTGTAAAACAATCGGGAAAATCCCCACTGACCAAGTCGATTTGACCCGCATCTGACATGTGACGTAGCATCCTACTATTCTACTAGAAGTAGGCCTTCCTCATATATGGGATAGCCAACAGGTCGAAAATAAAACTTCTTTCTTATTTACAGTTAAACAACGTTTA
>JAECMU010289582.1:0-10210 GCA_016106625.1 Dracogyra subfuscus | reverse complement strand
TCGGACATTAAATAATACGATTACGCAAAAGTAAATCTTGATGTTAATTTGTAGAATTTTTTTAGTTATTCGCATCAATGAATACCTAACTGCAGGTTTTGTTTATTCCTTTGACTTTGTTAATTTCGTACCTTTGGTCGAGAGAACACATGCAGATGGCGATCGCCGGAAATAACATGCAGTATTTAATTTATACAAATTGCAGTTAAATTTATACAGAATCTCAATGAAATTAGTTTACAATAATCATATCTGTTACATTATTTTAGATATAAATTTGTAAGAAAGTGAGGTGACATTTAATAGTTGATCGCCTTGGAATAATTAGTGGAGGGTGCACGTCATAGCAGATTGATTTTCGACTCGGCGGCATTTTTTATCAGCTTGGCGGACCCGTCTGCGAAAATGTTCAGCTTGGCGGCGCAAATTCTCAGCTTGGCGGGTGTACAAGCCGCTTACATAGGTTGGAGAACACTGAATCATTGTAAAGAGTTCACCAGTACAAACATTTTGAGTGGTCATATATAAATATATGATGTATAATTGGAAAATAATCACCATTTGTATTTTCCCTACCCCTAAATATGCTGTGATATTCGGCACTTACCCTTCTGGATAAAACATCCTGAAACCGGCACTGAGTCCCAGTTTTTTCAATGTTAACATGCTAGATATTAAAGTTCATATAACAACCTATCAGAAAAATATAGTTTCATTGATTAGTGGTATCCATGGGGTATCCAGGTGGGCCCCTCCAGCCTACAGACTAATAGACAATAAAAACTCTGAAAGTATTAACACTGCTGCATTGTCTATTGCACAGCTTGTAAGGTTTAACAGCATCACAGTGAAAGGAAATCATTACCTAAGGAAGTACATCATTTGATTGATCGTGAAACACCACTATCCCTTTACATAGGAAGTATGCTGCATGCTCAAATACACAAAATGGGTATTACTGACAAACTTTCAAAGCTTGGGCTGTGTGTGTCATATGCCCGAGTGCAAGAATTATAAGCAAACATCACCAATGCCCTCTGTGAACAATACTCACAAGAAAACTTGGTTTGTCCACCAGGACTAGGATGTGAAGTATTTACAACTTCAGCAATTGATAACATTGACCATACCCATCTTCTCTAACATCCACAGAAGCATTTCATGGAACCGGAATATCACTTATCCAGCATTCTGATAGTGAACTGACAAAGTCTCATCTACATTTTTCAAAGGGCTTGGTATTAAAGACATTAAATGCTGTTCTGCCAGATTCATACATATCTATCCCACCAATGTTGGGGGGGAAAGGAAGAATTGCCAATAACATGATGAACTTGAAACATTTGATCCTGTCTCAGAATCATCCCCATGGCTTATATGGTAGAGAAATGTGTAAATCATGATGTCTCAGAAAACATCCCTGTGTCTTGGTCTGCCTTCCATGCCAACAAACAGAACTGTAAACAGATCCAAAGGTGCTCTTCCACAATGCTTCCACTTCTACATGAATATGTAGTCACCTGCAATGGTTCAACATGCAATAGACATCATAAAGGCATCACTTTCAAAGTTAAATCCTGATCAGACCATTATTGTTACATGCGATGAACCTGTATATGCTGTAGCAAAGCAGATCCAGTGGTTACTACCTTCAGAATATGGTGAAGACAAAGTGATTGTTATAATGGGTGGATTGCACATAGAGATGTCAATGCTTAATTTGATTGGGAAATGACTAGAAGGCAGTGGATGGTGCCAAATGTTAACAAAAGCAAATATGACCTCTTTTGGAAAAGCTGATTCATTTCTCAAAGGTTCCCATGTGAAACGTGCAAGATATGCACATCAAGTGTCTGTGGCATCTTTGCACATCGTACTCATAAAGGCTTGGCAGAATTATGAGAGAATCAGTGAAACACCTTGCTTTTGAGTGAGTGGATTAAAATGGGAGTGTAATAGGTCTGTCCAGTTTCTTTACTGGTATAAGGTCATCGAGTTAGAGCTGCTGCTCCTGATGTTTATACGTAGTATGCGGCAGGCCAACATTGAGATGTATGTGGATGCCTCGTCTCAAATATGTCCATGGATGTTTTCATTAGACAACGTTCACTATGCAAGGTGGCTACCAGTCTTTGTAAAAATGTGAACGAGGAATTCATAAAAGGGAAGTTTGTTACACTGAAGTCTACTAGAGCATTCTTGTGTCTTCCTGATGACCAAATCCATGAACAAAATAACAGGGATATCAAAACGGATGGAGGTGCTGTAGGTATGTTTGCTAGTCCAAATGCACTTCTGAAATGGATGGTTGGACCAGAAATTACAAGAATAGTAAAGGAGTTTGAGGAGGTAGCTGGCATTGGATACTTTGGAGAAATGCAAGATAGTCATCAGAATAATGTGAAAGATCTTGTAGAAGCCTTTGAAGATGGAGAAAATATCTTCGATGGTGATGACAAGTTAATCTCATTGACGACAGCACAAATTATGAACAAGAATGCAACTGAATCTGTAAGGAATGCTTTAGTAATTGGCAAGGAACAGTACACCAAATATGTCCAAGAAAGATTAATTAAAGCAAAGCATCAGTTCATGACATCATTAAGAAAAACAAACTCCAAATGTTTAAAGAAAACAATACTTACATTGTTCCAAAGATGCAATCTAATGTAAATTCACTCACAAAAGATTGTCAAATGTTTTCACAGATGTTCATTGCATGCCAGACACGTCAAGGAGATTTGTCAGCCTTCTTTAGCCATGAAAATCATTCCTATCCACCATCAATTTCAGAATACGGAAAGCTTAGAAAAGGGAGTAAAGCAGATGTCATGGGTTGCTTACAAAGTTGCTACACAGTCCAATATCATGCGACAGAGGCAACTGCTGTGATTATCGAAGGTCCTGCATTGGTGCACATGATAAAACCTGGAAATGCCAAAACCTTTGAGGACTATACAGCCATGTTTTTTGGAAGTCTGTTGCAGTACAGCAAGGCTCGAATTTGGCAGGCGGCAGGCGGCAATTGCCGCCCAAAGCACACAAAATGCTTTCCAAAAACACGTTTCACAAGCAGGTTTTGCTTTCCATCTGGTTTCTAAATTTGTTTGCGGTATATCCCAGAATTCGCATTTGTCTCGCGTTTTCCGCATTTCAAATGAAGAACTTAAAATATTTAAAACATTGCTATATTTGTATCGACATCGTAAACGCGGCCATGTTACATTGGTGCGCACACCAATAATGGCAGAATTATCTACCAACAACATTCTCGAAACTCATTCGGATCACATCGGCCGATTACGGTTTTTCAAATCAGAGTTCAGCGACAGCGAGTAATGCAAACGTCCTGAGCTATTTGGACTGGTTCTCAGACTGGTCATTCGGTTTAACATGTAGTGTAAAAACTAGTCTAGCCAACGTTAGGAAACAACTACTGGTTAAACTTACGCTTATTTATCGATCAGCCGAGAATTTCCGAGTGTCACGACTTTGAAAAACGACTACAATTTTAGAGACTACCATCGACCAATCTACTTTAGAACTTATTACAATCATGGTCGCGGTGGCCAAAAAAGCTACTGTCGAGAAATGGGCAAGTACACATGCAAACTGGTTAGAATTTGAATGCGACGAAAAAGGTTCTGTGGCGATTATTTCATGTAAAATTTGTAAATTGATGTCTCAGGGTAATAAACATATAAACCAGGTACATAATTTGTTTGGACTCTTTATTTTGTATAAATTTAATCAAATAAGTGTAAAATAACAGCAATATCTGTGCTTTAGAACTGCTTCTCAAATTCAAACATTTGCCTCTCAATTAAAATTTGAAAAGCAAAGATTGCCTCCCAATCAAAAAAAGTGAATTTCGAGCCTTGTACAGTCACATTCATCATCACGAGTGGATTATGTCATCTTTAATAGGAACTATCCAGATAGTTTAAAATCACATACAAGAGAAAGGCATGGGTCAGGGAAGAGGTACAAGGCGTTACCATCAACTACAATCCCTATACAGTGAAATTCATTTCTTCAAGTTGATGAAAATAAAATGGAATTATTCAGTTTATTGGCTGAAGAACCAGCAAAGATACAGGAGAAGCAAGTCTTATGTACCATCTTGGATAAAGTAATCGTACAGCCTCCATCGTCAGTTGACACAGAAGGGTTGGCACCTTGTGGACAGGAAGAAGCGGATACAAGACTTCTTTTACATTCCAAACATGCTGCTAGTCTTGGCCATAAGAAAAACATGATCAAAACTGTGGATTCTGGCAATATTTGCTTTTGAAGGCTTGTCAGTGGATGAGATTTGGATAGAGTTTGGAACTGGTAAACACAAGCGTTACATTCCAATTCACAAGTGCTCTCAAACACTTGGCTCAGATATCTGTTTGGCAATTCCATACTGGCATGCTTTCACAGGCTGTCATACTGTGTCTGCTTTTGCAGGACGTGGAAAAAAGACAGCATGGGATATATGGAAGGTATTTCCAGAGGTAACAGACACATTTAAATTTCTGTCTAACTGCCCAACAGACATTTCTAGTCAACAAATGGCCATGGTCGAGCGATAAACTGTTTGACTATATGACAAGCTTAACTGATAAAGTCAATGAATGTCGTCAGGTACCTTTCACCAGGAAAAATCAACAGTAGATTTAGAGTATTTTTAGAGAAAAAAATTATGTTGTTGATATGGTCATTAAAGGTTAATTTTGAATCGAAAGTAACACCTAAAAATTAACAATTTTTAACTCTCGGGATGATTTTATTATTTGAAGTTAATTGGTGATTATCTGGTGTATTAACCTTGTTGAAGAGCATACAGACCGTTTTAGTTTCAGAAAGTTTAATACCCAATTCCAGGGCCCATTTGTTTAGTTTATCTCTTTGCATTTGACTAAATAAAGTAGTGGTCACCCTACCTGTGCGCCAGATTGTGCAGTCATCGGCAAAAAGTGCTATATTTAGTTGGTTAATTGTTTTATTTATCTTTAGCATTAAGTGCTTTAGTTATGTCATTAATGAAGATGTTGAATAAGGTTGGTGAAATGACTGATCCTTGTGGTATACCATTTATAATTTCGGTAGTGGCCGTTAACTGAGATTGATCTATTATGTATAAAATTATTGATGAAGTTGAACATATTGCCCTTGATGTCGTTGGTTTCTGTGTTTTTTTTAGTAAGCCTTGGTGCCATACCATATCAAAGGCTTTTTCGATATCAATGAATATTGCTAATATTTTATGAGATTTACGAAAGGAGTTATTATTGCTGTTTTGGAGTCTAACTATTTGGTCTATTGTTGAATGTTTAGATCTAAATCCACTTTATTCATTGGTGATTAAATTATTTTCTAGTAGATAATTATTAAGTCGTATATTGATAATCGTTTCTAGCATTTTGCACGTGTTGGATGTCAGTGTTATCGGTCTATAACTCCCTGGGAGAGAATGGTATTTTCCCGCTTTACGGAGACTAAAGCATTCTGCATGTTTCCACGCAGTGAGCATTTGACCCTCCCTCCAAATTCGGTTAAAGAGCAATAACAGTACCTTTAGGATTAAGTTAAGTTTCTCAAAAAATTGTTTAGGAAACTTTTCGTTGCTACTGTTTTTACTGAAAGTTTTACTGAGAAGGTCGGCCTTTTTAAAAATTAGTAGTTGCTAGTTTATGTTTTGGAAGGACTGTGGAATTAGCCCATTGTCCTTGAACAGCCTTAATTGTTTTCCACACTTCTCTATTAAGATGTTCTATTCTTAATTTCACCGCCAAATGTATGCCAACTGGCTTGTTTAGCATTGATGATAAGCTTACCTGCTTTGTTTTTGGCTATTTTATATTTAGAATGATAGTCTTGTTTCCCCGTTCTTTTTATGAAGTTTACGCATCCGGTTCCTAAAGCCGCATTTGGATTTAATTGTGTTCGTCCACCAGCTAACTGGTCTATTTTTATTAAAGGGTTTAGTTTTGGGAATATTCTTTTCAGCTATATTTCTATTATTTTATTAGTAAGTTTATTAGTGGTGTTGTCAATGTTTAGGCTATTTTCTAACTTAATTTTGCTACAGTCGCTATTAAAGCCAGCCCAGTTAGCATTACTAAATTTAAATTTGGGTATACATTTTTCTTCTTCTGTATAAGTAGTATTACATTTATAGCTGGTTAAAATGGGGAGGTGGTCACTGTTGGGAGCTTCTAACACCTCCCATTGGGCATTTGCACCTATATTGTTAGAGGTGATAGTTAGGTCGATGGTGGATGTCCCCAGATAATCATGGATAAAAGTAGTACTACCATCGTTGAGACATACTAGATTGTGTGTATTGATGAATTCCTCTAGTATGTCTCCCTGTGTGTCAGAGAGCAGACCTCCCCGCAGTGTGCTAGGACAATTAAAATCTCCTACAAGAATTTGAGTTTACGAGTTTATTGTAATCTCTTAACATTAGTTGATTATGGGCTGTTCCCAGTGGGCTATAAACATTGATGACATCAATAGGCATTTTATCATTTTGTATAGTAAGTCCTAGGACTGAATGATGGATTTGAGTTGACTAACTTCTGACGGTGATTTGGTTTTTAGTTTTTCTGCATAGGAGCAGTATTGATTAACTGTAGGAACTGACTTAATGCTAAAAGTTTGTATTAATAGAATATTGTATTTAATTTCAGTATGAGGTACGGTATTTTTTATTAGAGTGGCTATTCCACCTCTGGTGCTGTTATGTCTATTTTTATAATAACTAGTATATCCTGAAATTTTAAATACTTTAGTTGTTTTGTTTTGGGGTTTTTTAGCCATTTTTCTTGTAAGCAAATTATATCTGGCTTGATATTACTAGTGCTATTGAGTTGAACGAGTTCGGCACCATGTCCCATTGAATGGAGGCCTTTAGCATTCCCTTATTTCCTATGTTTGAATTATTTGTGGGGACGTATGGAGACTTATCTCCCATGACGCTGGCCCGATGTTTTTTAAGTTTATTTTTATATTTAATTAGTTTAATTTTGTTTGATAATTAGGCTAGCTTTAATTGTTGATCTCCTGTACTAGAGTCTGAATGATGGATTTGGGTTGACTAACTTCTGATGTTGATTTGGTTTTTAGTTTTTCTGCATAGGAGCAGTTTTGATTAACTGTAGGAACTGACTTAACACTAAAAGATTTTTGGCTGGCTGGTTTATTGGACTGTTCTGTAGTTCTGTTTAATTTGCTGTTGTGACAAAAGACATCCAGTCCATTTTGTTAGTTACAGCCAACAACATCAAAACATGCTTTGCTGAATTTACTGATAACCCACTGCTTTTGGCAATGGCCACCATCTTGGATACAAAAATTCATCTGACATAATGGCATATGTACAAGTCATAGCTAAGCATTTTTCATCTCTGTTGGAGAGCAATGGTTGTGAGTTGGCATGTCTACAGCGTGAATTTCAAATTTTGTTCATTCATGTAACAACCTTCTTGAAAGCTGCTTCTCCTCCAAATGTATGGCCACAGCTGTTCCTATGTCAGTCCGAATTGTGCATCAAGAACATTCTTCATATTGTAGAAATATGCATTGTTGTTCCAATTTCAAGTGCTGAAATTGAGTGAGTTTTCAGCACCTTTTTCAAAGTTGTAAACAAAGAAAGACAATCTCTTAAGAACAAAAACATTGAAGATTTGCTGATAATTCGGGGAAACTGTCAGTCCCAGAACGATAGTGGATATATGGCACTTTGTGAAAAAGCAGTTGACCTATTCTTGAATGTGTGCTCCAATACAGATTCTGGTCATGATGGTGCTGTGCCCACAGGTTCTCGGAGAATCGCTGGATACAAGCATCGGTATACAAACAAATTACAAACAGACGAAACTCCAAGGAAACAGAACTGTCTTTTTATTTCTGACTCTGATGTTGCTAAGAGTGGCACTGGTCTGGTCGTTGATGGTGAACAATCTCAAGATAGCAGTGCTGACTCCAAATCTGATGAACATGTTGCTCTTGATGACAGATTTGAATGACATTTCCTCAGACTCATCATCCTCGGATTTGGATTCTGCTGATGAATTTTGAATACTACTCATGGTCATTTACTTTAATATGGCATAATGATATATTATATGCCAAAACCTGAGGAACAATCACCCCTGTATGGTATGGCCGAGACATGGGTCAAACTGTTAAAAATTTGAACATTTATTTAGATTTTTATCCAGATGTGTTGAAGGATCAACAGCTTTTATTTATTTTACACTTAAATTTCAAAATTGTCAGTGGTCATTGGTTAACTTTATATCAGCCTTGTGTGAAATGACAGTCTGATTAGGTAAAACTGTAGGTTGATTGTTTTTTGAGTTAATGTTTTATTCTGATATTTTGATGAGTCAACATTTTTATTTATATTTAAATAGATGGTCTAACACTGGATAACAGTAACTTTATACCAGCCTTATGTAGTGTTTAAGTCTGTCATGGTAAAACTTTAAGATTATTTTTAAAAAATCATTTTATCCTGATATGTTGATGGGTTAACAATTCTTATTTTATTGTATTTTACATATCAAAAAGGATAGCCTGACACTTTTTGTAACACTTTAAAATTGATTTTTTTTGTGTGTGCTATATTCTGATATGTGTGGATCAATAGGTTTAATTTTTTTTATATATTTTACATAAATATTTCAAAGTGGAGACAGCACACTGGTCTTGGCTAAACTCCTACACACCAGTCTTGGTCACTTTTAAAAACATTCAAGATCGATGTACATGTAGGTGCTTTATTCTGTTGTAGCTGAGCTGACAAGTTCTACAGGTAACACTACATGGATAGACATTTGATGTTAGTCCAATTTTATGTTCAATAAAAACTCATTAATGAGTTAACTTTATGTTATATTGAGATTTTTATATATTTTTTTAGATAATTTTGACAGCTTTAATCTTTTCTATACAATTGCTGCCACTGCAAAATTCATTTGCCGTCGCAAAATTGTCCGAATTTCTAGGGCTGGTTTACATTCATAGGGCGTGAGCTGGTAATGGCGCCCTCGAACGCATATTCGCTTGTTGATATTGCTGAGTGAAGCAGCTATGAAAACAATCAAAGTGACCTTAGTATTATAAAGAGACCATCCTGAGTTTGTAGTCCTTTTCAAATATTTTTGGCAAAGAAAATATTGCTTTACATTATTAAAATTACAATTTACTTACATGTTCTTGCTTCTAATATGAATATCTCTGTTTTGTAATATCTCAGTATTGGCTTTTGTGTCAAATAATTCCATTCTAAACATTTATTATTTCTTCCAACATGCAAACGAAATTTGGCCTGAGGTCATTTTAAATGTATTTATCCATACAGTGTTCTCGCTGGTCCATTTAAGCGGGGCGTCGCACCCTGCTTTTCCATTTTGCCGCCCTCCTTTCACGTTCCCCGCCCTGCTTTATTTTTTAGCACAATGCTTTATTTTCCAGTACCTATCTCCGCTATTTCCAAATGCACACTTTTTTCCACAAAAAAAACAAACAACCCGATCAGTCTGCACACATCAAAGGAAACAAGCTGCGGTGTGGCATCAGACTAGAGTTATACGGAAGCTAATGCAAGAAAATATAGTTTTCTTGTTATGTATTTAATGGCTGGGGAGCTGCTTTGTATAGTGGATTGTTACACTGGGATTGACAGGTAAGAGGATGTAGTTATTGAATATGTGCACTGGATACTGCATACTGTCCCCCATAGCACCTTGAAGTCATGCAAAATTTGTGTAAAATGTACAGAAATGGGTGTGATTCGGTCCCTTAGCCCACGTGTGTTTGTTTACATTGATATAGCGGAAAAATGAGCTGGACATGAGATGTCGTCCTTTTGAGTGTTCATTGGGCCCAGGCAGGTAATGTTTCCTGTGAAATGCTAATGACCTGGTGAAATTAATAAAAGTGCTACAGCCACTGAGGCTACATGAGAAAGCATAGTGAAATTAATTGTGGTCTTTGGCCGTGTGTACGCACAAACAATTGACGAAACATTTACGACAGTTATCGTAGCGTAATTTAACAGTATTTTTAACAGCCTCTATTTTGTCCCATATCTGTATCCATTTGTATGTTTGATAAACACAATAAAAGTTATAATATCTTCGGTTCAATTAAAAGACAAGTATGCTTGTGTTTCGTATTTATAAACCTTTTTGCACTTATTTTGTAGGCA
>JAECMU010289519.1:0-11451 GCA_016106625.1 Dracogyra subfuscus | reverse complement strand
ATGTTATTTGTAATATATTAATATTACAAACGAGTGTATGAACTTGAAATGATGTGTATTTATGTTATTGTGGTGATATACGCACATCATGTTATGTTGTGTTAGTAATATTGTATTAAAATAAAACTGAATATTATGTTACATGTATAATACTAGTAAATATATCATTCTATGCTTGTAGACTGGTGAAATTGACTATATGAGATATATTGTGATATTGTATTATTTATATTGTGATATTGTATTATTTTAATCAGTTAAATTGTATATGTGAATATGTTAATACTTAGAAGTACATATAAATATGAGTATTATATGGCATATGTACTTAAGAATATATTGTATTTATTTATAGGGTTTTTAAAATAATCCGGATCATCAAATCCATGGCTAACAGTTGAATAAACATCTTAGAACCTCATCGCAAACTTGTTGTATTGAGCTCAAGATAAAAAATACAACCTGTTACATTAATATGACACACTGGATGCCATGTGTTAATCCTTGTGATGTGGTATTAGTATTACACACTGGATGTCATTCGATTATCCTGGTGATGTTGTATTAACATAATACACTGTATGACGCCACCTGATAATACTTGTGATGTGGTATGAGTATGACTCTCTGGATGCCATGTGATAATCCTGGTAATGTCTTATGAGTATGACACACTAGCTGACGCCATCTGATAATCCTGGTGATGTGGTATGAGTATGACACACTGGACGCCATCTGGCGATCCTGGTGACGTGGTATGAGTGTGACACACTGGATGTAATCTGATAATCCTGATGATGAGGTATGAGTATAACACACTGGAGCTATCGTATAATCCTGGTGATGTGGTATGAGTATAACACACTAGATGTCATCTTATGATCCTAGTGATGTGGTATGAGTATGTCACACTGGATGAAACCATCTGGTAATCCTGGTGACGTGGTATGAATATGACACATTGGATGCCATCTAGTAATACTGGTGATGTGGTATGAGTATGACACTCTGGATGCCATCTGATAATCCTAGTTATGTGGTATGAGTATGACACACTGGATGACGCCATCTGGTAATCCTTGTAATGTGGTATGAGTATGACACACTGAAAGCCATCCAGTAATACTGGTGAAGTGGTATGAGTATGACACACTGGATGCTATATGATAATCCTGGTGATGTGGTATGAGTATGACACACTGGATGCTATCTGGTAATCCTCTTAATGTGGTATGAGCATGACAAACTGAATGCCATCTGGTAATACTGGTGATGTGGTATGAGTATGACACACCGGAAGCCATCTGGTAATCCTGGTGATGAGGATGAGTATGACACACTTGATGCTATCTGATAAATCTGGTGATGTGATATGAGTATGACACACTGGATGTCATCTGATAATCCTAGTTATGTGGTATGAGTATGACACACTGGATGTCATCTGATAATCGTGGTGATGTGGTATGAGTATGACACACTGGATGCTATCTGGTAATACTGGTGATGTGGTATGAGTATTATACACAGGATGCTATTGGGTAATCCTGTTGATGTGGTATGATTATGACACACTCGATGACGCCATCTGGTATTCCTGGTGATGTGGTATGAATATTACACACTGGATGCTATCTGATAATCCTGGAAATGTGTTATGTGTATGGCACTCTGGATGCAATCTGGTAATCCTAGTTATGTGGTATGAATATGACACACTGGATGTCATCTGATAATCCTAGTTATGTGGTATGAATATGACACACTGGATGACGCCATCTGGTAATCCTGGTAATGTGGTATGAGTATGACACACTGAATGCCATCCGCTAATACTGGTGAAGTGGTATGAGTATGACACACTGAACGTCATCTCGTAATCGTGGTGATGTGGTATGAGTATGACACACTGGATAACGCCATCTGGTAATCCTGGTAACGTGGTATGAGTATGTCACACTGAATGTCATCTGATAATCGTTGTGATGTGGTATCAGTATCACACATTGGATGTCATCTGATAATCCTGGTGATGAGCTATGAGTATGTCACACTGGATGACACCATCTGGTAATCCTGGTGATGTGGTATGAATATGACACATTGGATGCCATCTGGTAATCCTGGTAATGTGGTATGAGTATGACACACTGAATGCCATCCGCTAATACTGGTGAAGTGGTATGAGTATGACACACTGAACGTCATCTCGTAATCGTGGTGATGTGGTATGAGTATGACACACTGGATAACGCCATCTGGTAATCCTGGTAACGTGGTATGAGTATGTCACACTGAATGTCATCTGATAATCGTTGTGATGTGGTATCAGTATCACACATTGGATGTCATCTGATAATCCTGGTGATGAGCTATGAGTATAACACACTGGAGCTATCGTATAATCCTGGTGATGTGGTATGAGTATAACACACTGGATGTCATCTGATAATCCTAGTGATGTGATATGAGTATGTCACACTGGATGACACCATCTGGTAATCCTGGTGATGTGGTATGAATATGACACATTGGATGCCATCTAGTAATCCTGGTGATGTGGTATGATTGTGACACACTGAATGCCATGTGGTAATACTGGTGATGTGGTATGAGTATGATACACTGGATGCCATCTGGTACTCCTGGTGATGTGGTATGATTGTGACACACTGAATGCCAACTGGTAATCCTGGTAATGTGCTATGTGTATGACACTCTGGATGCAATCTGTTAATCATGGTGAAGTGATATAAGTATGACACACTGGATGCTGTCTGATAATCCTGGTGATGTGGTGTGAGTATGACACACATGATGCTATCTGGTAATCCTGGTAATGTGGTATGAGTATGACACTCTGGATGCCATCTGATAATCCTCGTGATTTGGTATGAGTATGACACACTGGATGACGCCATCAGATTATCTGTGTGATGTGGTATGAATATGACACACTGGATGCCATTGGATGATCGTGGTAATGTGGTATGAGTATAATACACTGGGTAAGGCAACCTGATAATACTGGTGACGTGGTATGAGTATGACACACTAGATGACGCCATCTGGTAAACCTGGTGATGTAGTATGATTGTGACACACTGAATGCCATCTGGTAATACTGGTGATCTGGCATGAGTATGACACACCGGAAGCCATCTGGTAATCCTGGTGATGAGGTATGAGTATGACACACTTGATGCTATCTGATAATTCTGGTGATGTGATATGAGTATGACACACTGGATGTCATCTGATAATCCTAGTTATATGGTATGAGTATGACACACTGGATGCCATCTGGTAATCCTGGTAATGTGGTATGAGTATGACACACTGAATGTCATCTGGTAATAGTGCTGATGTGGTATGAGTATGACACACTGGATGCTATCTGGTAATCCTGGTGATGTGGTATGAGTATGACACACTGGATGACGCCATCTGATAATCCTGGTAATGTGGTATGAGTATGACACATTGAATGTCATCTGATAATCGTGGTGATGTGGTATGAGTATCATACATTGGATGCCCTCTGGTAATCCTGGTGATGTGGTATGAGTATGACACACTTCATGCCATCTGATAATCCTTGTGATGTGGTATGATTATGACACACTGGATGACGCCATCTGGTATTTCTGGTGATGTGGTATGAATATTACACACTGGATGCTATCTGATAATACTGGAAATGTGGTATGTGTATGGCACTCTGGATGCAATCTGGTAATCCTGGTGATGTGGTATGAGTATTACACACTGGATGCTATCTGGTAATCCTGGTAATGTGGTATGTGTATGACACACTGGACGCCATCTAGTAATCCTGGTGATGTGGTATGAGTATGACACACTTCATGCCATCTGATAATCCTTGTGGTGTGGTATGAGTATGACAGACTGAATGGCATCTGGTAATCCTGATAATGTGGTATGAGTAAGACACACTGGATGACGCAATCAGGTAATCCTGGTGATGTGGTATGAGTATGACACACTGGATGACATTTGGTGATCCTTGTAATGTGGTATGAGTATGACACACTGGAAGACATCTGGTGATCCTGGTAATGTGATATGAGTATGACACATTGGATGTCGCAATCGGATAATCCTGGTAATGTGGTATGAGTATGACACACTGGATGCCATCTGGTAATCCTGGTGATGTGGTATGAGTATGACGCACTAGATGCCATCTGGTGAACCTGGTGATGTGGTATGAGTATGACGCACTAGATGCCATCTGGTGAACCTGGTGATGTGGTATGAGTATGACACACTAGGTGACGCCATCGGATAATCCTTGTGATGTGGTCCCCTGCACGTGCTGTATCCTCATCGTTGTGCAGGGGTGTAACATTCTCTTTGAGAATGGCGAATACAGCACATAGTGGATGATGGGATCCTGGTGGTTGACACTGGATGGCATCTGACAATCCTGTTGATGTTGTATGATTATAACAGACTGGATGCCTTCTGATAATCCTGGTGAGTTGGTTTGAGTTTTATGTGAGATGGGGCATACACAAAATCAGCAATGGTTTATGTAACTGTTCTTGGTAAAAACTCCTTGTTTAGGTATAAATATTTCACAATTTCATTACTAATATTATAAACTTTAAAAATCAACTGTCTGATAATATGAAAAGTTTAACATCTTATGTTATTCCCGTGGACCCTTCAAATATGTATTTTAAGCACTCATGCATTTGGCACGGAAAGGTTTCATGCCATGGATGCTAGAATATCATGAAAATCGCATTGCCACAATTAGAGCAGGTCTAAAAGTCACCAAAGACCTCCTTGGTGAACACTAACACCAGATGTCTTTAGATAATCAAGAGCAGAACCGTCTTCTCTATTACTTCTCAAAATATATTAATTTTCTTAGAATGGGTCATGGGGCACTTTCCACCTTCTGGGTTAGCTACATGGATATGGTAGGAGACATTGTAAAGGAACTGATATGAGCATCGCGAGAAGGTGATTGGGACCTTCATATGGCTTCAGTACGTTCACTCATCCCATGGTGCTTTCCTATGACAGATTGGTCTATGCACGTTATTTGAGTGCATATTATACAGAGATGTCTCAGCTACCAAGAAATTATCCTGATGTTCATAACAGTTTTATTAAGGTGCATTCTCTGTCCAGATAGGACCGACAAATCCATGTGGGAGAATAACAGTTTATCAGAAATGTGGAGAAACTGTCACTAAGGACACCAAACCGACATGCTGACCTGCTGTTTTAGTTTGACATATTTCCAGTAAGTTGGTACTACCTGACTGATGAATATTATAGTGGATATATTAGAATGTTCCGTGATATGTTGGGCTTAAGCAAGAGTGATCTTCATAAGGCATTAGTGAGCAATCAGTGTATAAAGATGAGCACTCAATTGCATTAATGGTAGGTGTCATAGATGATTTTGTGAGTCTTTTTCAAGAATCAATTGATTTACAAAACATCAATAATGCTACTCTAACGCCAATGGACAGTGCTGATGACATACCTAGGTCTGAAATACTAGAAGAGCTATATGAAGCATTCAAGGTACAGTGTCTTGACATCGATCCTCCAGCAGTAACATGCCATGACCCTCTCCTAAAAGCTATGTTAAAAACATTCACTCATACCAATGAAGGAACAAAGATCATGATAAATGGTCAGACAATGATGCTCAAATCAACAACAATGACATAGAGAAGAGTTATCGAATATCCTCGTGGCCCTGTTCCCTGGTTTCTAGCTACTGCTGATGGGATGTTCCGCAAGACCAGCAAATGTGTTCTGGTGAAGACCCTGCAGAAGAACCCGTCACTGGCAAACATAATTCCAAAACACTCAGCTTGCATAACTGATGGAACGTCACGTGTGAATAAAATAAAAGAAGAATGCAAAACCTTTGGTGAACTATCCTCGTCCATCTTGTTCATAGCACTTGATGAAGCATTGGCTGCAAATAGTGAACACATTGACATCGTGACATGGTGTATACCGGGATACTTCTGTCATCTATGAAAGGCTTCAACGGGCAAATGCAAGGTCAAAATGGTGACCTACAATACTAGAATATCTCATCCAGACAAACAGTAGTCCAGTGGCGAAAGTTTCTTGTTGTAAGCACTCAAAACAAAACAACTGCATTAACTGCATTACTAGTGACCGGATCCAACACGAAAATGCCAGCAAGTTAAATGATAAAACACTATGTTACATTTGATAAGCAGTGTCATCAAACCACATAGGCTGGCCTTCTGGATGTTCCTGAACTGCAGTCATGTCAAGAGGAAGCAGACACTTGATGCAGTAGCAGAAGGCTTTCAGGAAGTGTTGATAGTCTGAGATGACACCGAAGTCTTAGTGCTCTGTCTACCTTTCAAAACAGACATAACTTTCGCCCTCTATATGAAATGCAGAACAACACCTAGGGTTGGTATATTGATATTGACAACATAGCGATGGTACTAGGGAGTTCTGTTTGAAAAGCACTCTTAGGTATGCACACATTTACAGGCTGTGACAGTGTCAGTATATTCGCTGGGCGTGCGTATATCAATGTTCTGAAGCTCCTTATGACAGATCCTTTAATCCAGTCTTCATTCCAGCAACTGGGTGTAGAATGGAATTTAAAAGCTGGTATGTTCTATAAAATGGAAGCCTTTACATGTCTTTTGGGTCTCACTACACCGTTCATTTCTGGATGAAAGTCCATTCATCACTATAGTTCCTAAATGTCACACATGTTGTGGTTCACATATTCATTTCTACGAATTGGGACATAATTAAAACAATATATATGTTTAATGGTAAGCCTTCTGGCTGTATTTTGCCATTGTTATTTTGTAATATTGTGCATAGACGTTTGGGACATGGGTAAATAGCCCAAGAGACAGCCAGAGTGAATTGGTTAATGAACCATATGCTCGGACATGTACTACAGCCAGATGTGGTCATATAGCAAAAACCTGAATTTCTCAGTTTTGTAGTGAAAATAAATACTCATATAATGTATGTTCGCAAGGATGTATGTTGTTAGTGCCAACGAGAATCCCTTCTATTGGCAATCTTCATTTACAGTTGGGCAATTTAACATTAATTTCAGATGACATCTGTCTCATGATACCAAATACGAACCTAATTCAACAACATCATCTGACACAAACATTTAATACCTGATATTATTGGCGAAGATGTGGCAGATTGATCCTCACCAACTTCCAACATGTCTTTTTGAAATAAAATAATAAATACATCAAAAACAAATAATCAAAAACAAAATCTGTTCAGGTTTGAGCCCAGACATTACTTGCCCTTATCACGTGTATGACCAGCGGTTAGGCTCTATGTCGCCTACCTTCTAAGACAAATGCAATCTGTAATGTGCAATTCCTGTTTTTTTTACCTTTTGTTATTTCTTTCTGTTTCTGTTTCCAAACTGTACTTTTGGTACTATTCAGTCTGTCCTATCTCTCTCTCAAATATATTTGTACTTGGTATGTAAACATTCATTAACTTACTTTTACCTACTACCTAGTTTACTATCATATGCAATTGTAATTTCCAAACAAGTTAGACTAATTAGAAACAAGAACATTTATTTTAATGGAACACTGCCATTGATATGGCTTGTCTTAAAATTATGACCTTGAATTGTCAGGGACTTGGAGATCATGAGAAAAGCAATGATGTACTGAACTACTTAAAATGCAAACATTTTGATGTTTACTGTCTTCAGAACACACATTTCACACAAGAGTTAGAACCTTATCTTCAGACCCAGTGGGGATACAAATGTATATTTAACTCTTTTACTTGTAATTCTAGAGGAGTTGCCATTTTACTAAATAACACCTTTGCACAAAAACAAAACAGATAACTCAGGTAATCTTTTAGCACTGGATATTACTATAGAAGACGTTCGAATAACTCTCATCAATATATATGGTCCAAATAAACATAATCCACAGTTTTTCCTAAATATTTTCAAATAAGAGTTTGAAAATGAAAAATGTTTTATCTGTGGTGATTTTAATTTGGTGTTAAACCAAGATCTTGATACAAAAAAATATTTGCATATCAACCACCCAAAATCTCGAGAAAAACTCATGGAAAATATTGAATTGTTTGATATGAAAGATGCTTTCAGAGAACTGTACCCACTTTTAAGAAGATATACATGGAGAAAACCTAACCCATTAAAATGAGCTAGATTAGATATGTTCCTTCTCGCCAATAATTTAATGCCATATGTTGAAAATGTTACAACAGAAAGCAGTTATAGATCAGATCATTCCGGGGTAGTTATTTCAATGAAATTAAGTTCAATTCAAAAGGGTAAAGGTTTCCATAAAGAATATGTAAAAATTGCAAAGGAAATTATAAGCAATATAACAACCCATTATGCTGTTTCAGTCTATAATCCAGAAAATATTATGACCATCCCAAAAGATGAAATACAATTTACAATAAATGATCAGCTTTTTCTTGAAACACTACTAATGGAAATCAGAGGGAAAACGATTTCATACTCAAGTTATAAGAAAAATAAATAAAATGAAACTGAAAATAATCTATGTCAAGAAATAAAAGACTTAGAAGCAAACAATACTGTAAACAGTAAACTATTAGAAGATAAAAAACATCAACTAATTGAATTAAGAAAACAAAAATTAAAGGGTCATTTCATTCGAGCAAAAGCAAAGTGGATAGAAGAGGGTGAAAGACCAACAAACTATTTTTGCAACATGGAATCTAGAAACTACTATAATAAATTAATATCTAGAATACGGTTAAATGACGGAACAATAATTACAGATCAAAAACAAATTTTATCAGAAACTAAACTGTTTTATCAAAATCTATATTCTGTACCAAAGGAAAAATATGAAAATGACACAAGTATTATGGATAAATTAAATAACTGCAATTTTAGGAAATTAACAAATGAAGAAGCACAGTCTCTAGAAGGCAACATAACATATTCTGAAGTTTTAAATTTTCTAAAAGACATGAAAAATTAGAAAAGCCCCGGCTCGGATGGATTCACTGCAGACTTATTTAAATTCTTTTGGGCAGATTTGGGGCATTACATAGTCCGATCTATAAACTATAGCTATACAATTAAAGAAATGTCCAATGTCCAAAAACTAGGAATAATTACTTGTATCCCGAAGTCAAATAAACCAAAACAGTTTCTAAAAAATTGGAGACCCATATCATTATTGAATTGTACATATACAATGGCTGCTGGGTGTATTACTACTAGAATAAAAACAGTGCTAGATAAAATAATAGATAAAGATCAAACTTGTTTTATTAAAGGAAGATATATTGGAGAAAATATTCGTATTATATATGATATAATGCAGTATTGTGAATTGCATAAAATACCTGGTCTGTTAGTACTTGTAGATTTTGAAAAGGCTTTTGAATCTGTATCATGGTCTTTTATTAATCAAGTGTTAGATATATTTAATTTAAAGATTTCTATAAAAACTTGGATTGAAACATTCTATACAAATTCAATGTCCAGAGTAATGCAAAATGGCTACCTATCAGATACCTTTAACCTTCAAAGAGGATGCAGACAAGGAGATCCCCTCTCACCATACATTTTTATAGTTTGTGCTGAAATCCTAAGTATTTTAGTGAGAAATAACAAAGATATTAAAGGTATTACTATTGATGGCACTGAATATTTAATATTACAATATGCTGATGACACTAGTTTTATTCGTGATGGATCCTCCAAGTCTCTGAACAGTACAATGACAGTATTAGATTATTTTGCAAACATCTCGGGTCTAAAAATAAATTACACAAAATCTAAAGCAATTTGGATAGGAAGCAAAAAATATTCTAAAGACGTCTACCACCATGTACGCTGGAAGCTAGAATGGGGTGAAAAATGTTTTAATTTACTTGGCATAAACTTTACAGTAAATTTAAATGACATGATAACATCACATTTTTACTCTAAAATCAAGCAAATGCAGAATTTGATAAAAATTTGGTCAGTTAGAAAACTTACAGTATTAGGAAGAGTTACAATTCTCAAAACTTTAATCATATCCAAAATCATCTATTTACTAACATCATTACCAAATCCATCTTTCCAAATTATAGAAGATATAAATAAAATGTTCTTCAAATTTATCTGGCAAAATAAACCCGAAATAATTAAGAGTGATATATTAATGCAAGACTATGAATATGGTGGTATTAAAATGCCAAATATACAACACATAATGGCATCTGTAAAGTCTTATTCGATACATAGATATTTTTTTCAAATAATACAAAATGGGTTCATTTATTTCAATCAACAACCAATATAAATGGAAAAGATCTTATCATTTATGGAGATTTTTTCATTGCATTGAAAAAGGAAACTATAAAAAATAGGTTTTGGAAAGACGTACTTATTAGCTGGATGTTAATACAGCAAAAACAAATACTTAAGAGTATTGAAGATGTACAATGACTCAATATTTGGTATAATACAAGAATACTAATAAACAATTAAAAAAATAAAATTGTATACCAGTTACATAAAGAAAGGTGTTGTTTTCATACGTGACTAAATTGATGCCAAAGGAAACCTTTTTGACTATGCCACTTTTAAAAGTATATATGACCTAAATACACTTTTTTAAAGACTATGCTTCATTACTGAATGCAATAAAATAATTCTTAAACTCTTTAAATAGTGTTAACAATACAACAGTAATATCTAGTCACATACCTATATTACCTTTTAAAATGAAAATTATGTTAAATACAAATACAAGATGTAAAGATATGTACAACATTTTGAATAGAAAACATATAATACCAAAGTCACAAATAAAATATGCTTGTAAGGGTTTAGCACATGACAGCAATATGTGGCAAAGGTTCTATGCTCTACCCTTCAAATGTGTAAAAGATACAACACTTATATGGTTTCAATACCGATTGCTCCATAGAATTTTAGCTACAAATACTTTCTTACACATGATTCACTACGTAGACTTAAATAAATGAACTTTTTGTAAAAACTTTCCTGAAACCTTACAACACCTGTTCTATGACTGCAATAAAGTAAAAGCTATATGGAAAGCAGTGGAAGAATGGGTGCTGGAAGAAACAGGTATAATAATGTTATTAAACAAAGAGACTGTTATGTTTGGTAGAGTGAATAACGATACTAACCATGTAATTAACTGGTTAATAATTAGTATAAAATATCGCATGTATTGTACAAAGGTACTTAATAATAGGCTTGATATTAATGGGCTTTTTTTCTTCATTTTATAAGTTTATTGACCCCAGAAAACAAGTATAGTAGTGCCAGGGTTGGGATATGTTAAACTTGTATATATATACACATACATACATACATATACATACATACACATATATATATATACACACACATAACACACACACACA
>JAECMU010289488.1:0-10385 GCA_016106625.1 Dracogyra subfuscus | reverse complement strand
GCAAGCTCTTCCATCCAAGACAGAATCGCTTGGTATGATTGACTGCCCCTTTAACTGCTGCATAAAGCGGGATTGCCCAGTTGGCGATCACGTGATCTACGTCTCAAAATAGATCACCGACCTTTGTAATTCTTACACGGAGCGATACGAATGCCGGCAGAATGAGGGTGCTGTCGGATTTCATTCTGTATTATGTGTATTAGTGATTAATATGTGGGTTTTTTTTATATGTTAACTCGAAAATGGTCGATGTAAAGGTATTTGACGTCAAACATAGGATTGTTGTGGTATTAGAGCGGGAGTCTTTGCCAACCGTTTGGTAGTCAATAATTGACAAAAAAAGACATAGGATGGTCTCTGACTGTTGAGAGCGTATATACGTCCAAATGTCCGTCTAGCTCTCTTACAGTCAGAGTACTCGGGCTAATTACTCATTAGAGACAGAAACCCGACAGCACCCCCTTTCACTAACGTTCTGGTTAAATACGTAACGTAGGTGCTGTCTAAATGTCTGTCTAGACTCAAACGGCAGACTCCTGCTAGGCGATGGTATTCCGATTTGGAGAGGACACTCCCACAATGCCACAGCTTTTAGTAATGCTAATTTGACCTGTTACAAAGCTTAGTTTTCTGGTAGAAAAAAAAAGTTGCATTGCATTAAATATTAATTTTTCAAATTAAATGCATTAATTAATTCATTCATTTGAACCTAGGCCTATTTCTAATTGCTTATATCTAATTAAGATTCAATCTAGTGCAGGGCGCACATTAAATTAAGTCACTACTTTTTACATCCGTTCGGATTAGGTTCAAGCACACTGTCCTGCGAACACATCTCAACTATCTGGGATGCCGATAGTAGGCTAGTTAGAGAGAAGTCCGTGTATTGGCTACAGCTGGACGGTTTTGAAATTTCAAGTTCGGTATCGATATTGGTATTGTGGGGGAGATTTACCTCGGTATCAGTACGGTATTCGGTATTGACATAGTCTGGATAACTATACATATATCAAGCAGTATTTGACCTCTAAACGTAAAATAAATATAAGAAGCGTTCTTTTAAACAAGAACATCTCCGACATGTTTCCGATTTAAAAATTGACAGTCTCCGGAAGTCTTCATTTCGTTAAAGATACGGCCTAAAATGCTCATGGCTTAATTTGTTTGAAGATACGATTGAGTGGTCATTAGACTCGCTATTCCATAATGCAGTGTTAGAAAGTTAGAACCCTGGCCTTAACACAGTTACCAGTAGGCAATTGAAAACTTAATGTGACACAAATTCAACAACAGAATACATTCACGGAATAACCCGAATTTAGCTACAAAGACGGGAAATATCGTGGCTTATACACATGCATATAATACTGGACAAAGTCGCTTACATGGTATAATTCTTACATGTTTTCTCTTTGACACATTCGTTATTTCACCGAGCCGTTTCGAAAAAAGTTTGTAGGTTTCCTTCTGATGGCATTGAATGTGTTTTTTCTAATTTGTTTTATTGCCATGGTCGGGCAATACCTTTTATTCGCACAAAGTGCATATACATGTTTTTCAGTCAGTTCTTTGGCAGTACTGTTCCGACCCGCTCTTCTTATCGGCCATTTTTGATTCTGTGGGTAATGTAGTCGTCAGATGTATTTTTAGTGTCTTACTTAATGACAGGAATACTTATTTTTCAATACCGAAATGTTCGGTATTTTGATATGTGCTCGGTATGGTAAATCGGTAGTGTCACGACACCCGATACCAAACGGTATATACCGAATACCGCCCAGCTCTAGTATTGGCCTTACCCCACTGAGTCGTTAAAACTCGCTCTGATTGGAAGCTGGTACTGGGCTGTGAACCCAGTACCTTAATAATCAACCTTATGTCCAGTGGCTTAATGCACTAATGCCAGTATTAAATACTACCACAGTGTCTGCGCTTAATTTTTTTTTTTTTAGTTTGCATCCGGGCAAGAGGTGACAGCACTTTCACTTGCCCGGGTCCATTTTCACTTGCCCAAATAATACTTTTATTTATTTATTAATTATTGATTTAAATTTAGTTTTTAAAAATCGGTCGCCAGGCGGGCAACCTTACTGTGGGTTTTCAGTTGCCCGCCATCGTTTTCAGTCCTGTTAAGTTTGAACCCTGCTACCAAATATGTAATTTACTGATTCTCTGCAATGCAGACGTTGCTTTTTAAGGTGTGCAGGTGCAATCGCTCTCATACAGCGCACGTAATTTCAGTCTGACAAGTGTGAAAAACGGTGCACGTTACACTCAACATACGGCGCACATAAAATAGATGGGTATATTTATTTCCACTGTTAAAAAAAATCTACATTTTCCATAGTTCAGGGGACAATATTTGGAAATCTGAGGGAACCGGAAGTCTGTTCACGTGGTTTTTACCTAGGTAACCGATTGTTCAGTTATGTGAATTATATTTGCGTAACCCATGGGTTACCTGATCAGTTACCTAAAAATTACGTTAAAATTATATTTTAAATACATAGTTTTTAACTGAAACATAAAGTTAAACAAATAAAAAAGATAACATTTAATGCTTGCTAAAGTTAACAATATGATAAAAGAACTTAATAACAAGCCCAGTACTGAAACAAAATACAGGGGCGTAGACAGAAATGTTCTTGGCAATATGCATACCAATGGGATAGTTGGGGAGCCTCCCCCCACCCCCGTGAAAAAAAAAATCAGTACGCAATCTGAGCTTTTTCAGAGGCTTTTTATTTGTTTGGTAATTTTTTTTTGAGTCAATTTGAAGAGGATATTTTATAGAACAATTGTAGACAGCCTCAGCCTATTCCCGGATTTTGTTTTTGCATTATGCACATGCGTACTGTGTGTAATGGGTGCTGCTACGCCTTTGAAATATGTACATAATCATTTGAAGGGATTTCTTTTTTCATTTTGCGGTGGCTATGCTACTTTCACTGTATCGATGGTACTTCTATACTGCAGTGACGTTGAAGAAATGGGGAAATACTGGTTTAATAGACAATCCAATCGGAACATTTCTTTGATATCATAAGAGTAACCAACTTCACAAATTTGGTTCACCAAAATTCCAAGGACTGTTCCCACATAATTTAGTTTGAATAGATCCAGTAGTTTCGGAGAAGAAATCAAAGAAATAACAGTTTTAATCCATTTCTCATAGTAATCTTCACCCCTTCTCCACGGACAAACAAGGGACACTACATTAATGACATTCACAAATAGTGCGGTCGATTTAAGTGAAATATGAGGTCAACCTGGAATTAAATATACCCTAGCTAAATTTTGTGTTTTTGGAACCATAATTACATTTTCTAGCTATCACACATTAAAAGCCTCAACATTGGCTCATTTGGGCAAAAATAGTGGCACCTGCATATGATTATGGTATTTAAAGCATACTTCTTCTGCTGAATTTTATTGGGGGGGGGTGTTGCTGATGGCACTTTTGTGCTACTGGATAAAATTACTGCTGTCGGTAAAGCTCCTCACCGATGGCAAAGTGTATAAACCTGTATGAACATTATCTGCCAGTATTTAACATGGGCATTTGAGCCTTTGTTAGAGTTAATGGGCGTTTAGTTAGTACCACGTGATGGAATTATATTTAGTCATGCGCGTACCCTTTGTTACTTTCGTATTATGCCGCCCCTTTTCACGTTTGTCAGCCCCATTTGTTTTTCTGTGTCCCTCTTTATTTTTCAGCATCCTGTTATAATTTAAAGAGCTCTCTCAGCTCCGCTATTTCAAAATGCACACTTGTTTTGACACTGAAAAAAATCGATCAGTGTGTGCACTGGACATCAAAGGAAACAATTAGCTGCATTGTGAACAAGAAACTTAAGTAGCTCAGGGTTCGAACTTAACGGTCGCCCGATCGCCCTTGGTGACTGAAAATGACGACTGGCAACTGAAAACCCACAGTAAGGTTGCCCGCCTGGCGACTGAATTTTCGTTTTTTCTCTTATAATATGTTGCAATATTGGTGTTGTTTTTTTAGAAAAAATTATTTGGGCAAGTGAAAATAGTACCGGGCAAGTGAGAGTGCTGTCACCACTTGCCCGGATGGCAACTCAGAAAAAAAGTTAAGCGCAAACACTGGTAGCTTACGGCAGTTACTGCAATGTTATTTAGCACCATTTAGTCAGTTTAAAAAAATTATAAATTGCTGTGGGTGATAAATTCTTAAGTTCGAACCCTGTGACTGAGGTGACAGTAGGACGTATGTAGTTACATCATTATTGATGTAATCCCATGTTAGTCTTTCTAATTTAGAACCGGCGTCGTGGTTAGGCCATCGGTCTATAGGCTAGTAGGTACTGGGTTCGGATCCCAGTCGAAGCATGGGATTTTTTAATCCAGATACCGACTCCAAACCCTGAGTGAGTGCTCCAGAAGGCTCAGTGGGTAGGTGTAAATCACTTGCACTGACCAGTGATCCATAATTAGTTTAACAAAGGCCATGGTTTATACTATCCTGCCTTTGGGAAGTGCAAATAAAAGATCCATTGCTGTTAATCGACGTAAGAGTAGCCCATGAAGTGGCGACAGCGAGTTTCCTCTCAAAATCTGTGTGGTCCTTAACCATATGTCTGCCATATAACCGTAAATAAAATGTGTTGAGTGCGTCATTAAATAAAACATTTCTTTCTTGTTTTCCTTCTGTTGGCAGGATGTGAGGACGAAAGACACAAGAGTTTGATGTGGTTCACAGTGCTGTCATGATGGCGAGCTGCTCACGTGAACAAAGTGGTATTTATAAATTTAGATCTACCATCATTTCACACATAATGTAGTAAATAATATTTGTTAATTTGAAAATAAAATATTGTTCATAGTTATGAATGTTAAATTTATAAAGATTTGATCTGTGTGTGTGTGTGTGTGTATGACAAGTACAGCCAGTAATTTCAGCAACTCAATTAAACCTTTATTCAAAGTTTACTGAATGACTATATCCTTTTAAAAACTACATTTGAAACAGCTGCCATGGTATTTCCATTCTTGTGTTTATAGGTAGCCAGGCAGGTGATGAATCTGAGGATTCAAGTCAGTCTGGTCACAGAGATGATGACAGCACTGACGGTGAGAAAGGTCATGATGTGGAGAAACTTGTGACTGAACCTCCTAGAACTGACAGGACAGATGGTAATGATGTGTGAGATCGAACCTCGAAATATTTAAAAGTTCATTTTATAATGAAGTAGGGTCGAGATCGTGCTCAGTCTGTATAAACAAATAACATCAGGCTGGGTCAAATTTTGAGATGCTTGGGTCATAGGACTAGTGTTTTTCCCATTCTAACAGGTGTTCCATAATTGGTATATCAAAGGTCATGGTATGATCTGTCTTGTCTGTGGGAATGAGAATATAACTGATCCCTTGCTGCTATATAGTGGAAAACAAATTGCGGGTTTCCTATCAGACGGATTTCAACAACTAGTAGGTGATGATTATTAAATCAGTGTGTTCAGGTGGTGTCGTTAAACAAAACTAACTTTAACTTTCATATTGAAGTAAAGTTAAAACTAGATAAAAAGTTGTAGTCAAATATCAGATGATTATGATATTCCATTTGTCGATGATATTTGAAAATTGATCAGAAGGGCTCTAAAGTCCATGATCATTTCTCACAGAACTTTTTAACTACATGTATAATTGTCCTTCCATTTTAAATGTAAATATTAATGTGTGTTTTTGTGTGTACGTAAAAGGACATTAAATAGTTGTTAAAGGTAAAATTAGCAATTTCTAGGGTTGATCCCAATAAACACGATAAAATGGTCCTTGTATCCTTCTTAAGTTCATATAATTACAACTGATTATGTAATCAAAAGTTGAACAGTTGGTGTAAACGGATTATAAATGATGATCGATGATGAAGTTCCAACTCCAATCAGGAGATGACATATTACAATATTAAGTTTTTCATTTTTAGTGAAAGCTATTTAAACTTTTTGAAAATTATTGAAAAGTACCACAGGTTAACTGTCTTGAATAGTGATGTAATTCATGCAAGTTTGCCTGACTGAGTTGTGTAGTGTACATTCTAAAAATTAACAAGAAAGACATCAAGTGAATAACGATGTCATCCATGCTTTCCAATAAAGTTTGGAACGTTTACCATAGGTATTTTGTAAGATGCTTTGTGGTGCTTACAAGAAAGTAGGAGTAACACTTTTTCTCATCATTGATAAACCGTATAGCTCATGCTTGACAATTGTATTATAAAATAATCTTTAAAGGCACTAGACTGATTTTTTAGTCCTAGCTAGACTTCTGTTTGTACCCCAAACAAATTAAACATACATCCTGCTTTATTCTTTTTTTTTAAATCCCTAGCTTACCTTAACATATTTTAAATACAAAGCATTATAATAATAGGCATATATGGAATGACCTTTGTTTGAATTATTAAAAAACATTATTTAGCTGTTGGATGAAATAATAAATTTGTATGTACAAAATTATTTTAGACAACAACCAATATTGAGATACTACAAAACATTACAGTGTTTAGAAATTCATTGTATACAGAGATATTCATATTCTAAACAAGAAAATGTATGTAAATTGTCATTTTAAATATGTAACAATATTTTATGTGTCAAAAACCTTTTAAAATGGCAACAAACTCAGGGTAGTTCCTTTAAACAGTTATCTCTAATTGCTCATTTTTGTTTAAATAACCATTAAAAAAAACTGTTGCCAAAGTACTTCATTTACTACCAGAATGTAATAAAAATAATTAAAATACCAAGAGATCTACATAATAATTGTTCAGATTTCCAAGAACTAGACATTTGTATTTTATGTTTTCAGATGACCACGAGGATGTGAGTCAGCACTGCCACCTACTGTTAGAAGTACAAAATCATACTGAAGACATTGAACTACCAATGTGTGTTTATGAATGGATATTTGTGCAGCGATCTGCTTATTATGATACCATCATTAAACACCTTAAAGAAATTAAAATTAAAATTAAATGTCCATCTATTTCAAATAAACAAATTATAGTTGTCTATGAAGAAAACAAAATTGCAGATGACCAAATTTCAACATTGAAGACAAAAATCATACCGATTTTTGATGATGTGTCTGAGAAATTAGGTAACAGGTCAATTCAAGTAAATGATTCAATGACTTCAATACCTCTTGATGTTTATGTCAATGAACTGAACAATTTGTTTCCCCTAGACTATGCAACAGCTGTGAAAGGATCAGGAAAAATATTTGTTGTTGCTCATGCGAAAGATCTTGATAAAGCTTGTCAGAAGGCAGATAACTTAATAGGAGACATCTGGGACAAAAAATATATTCCCAATAAAAATAGTAACAACTCTGAAAAAACAGCATCAAACATTAGCAAGAGCACATTGTCATTTGAGTCCAGTGAGAATACCACATCTTGGGATTCATCATCAGTTACTACTGGTAACACACAGCTGTCATGCAATTTTGATGGTGATGACAAGACAAGCGTGACATCAGAAGAACGTTATTCTGATAGTGACAATGCAGGTGCATCACAAGGTCTTCCTCCCACCAGGCTGGAACTTACTGAAAACCAAATCCAGCTTCTGAAGGAAAGAAAACCTGCACAGAATTATGTCATCCAGCAGATGAAATCAGTAATAGAAGATTGCCATCTGGATCTGAATGATTGTTGTTTCAAGTTCGTTCATGTAGATGATGCTGACATTGAGAAGCTGAAAAACAAACTTTCTGAGGTGATAGTCGAGTTTCAAGTTGACATCAGTCCTTTGAAGCAAGTGTTTTCAAACACTGAATGTGAACAGATAATGGAAAGGAAATTTTCAAATACATGTGGCATATATTTTGTGCAAGCACATAACGAATCCAGTCATTTGACTGTTGTATGTACAGATTGTGACAAAGGTGAAATAGCAGCTGAAATTGAGAATGTCAGAAATCATGTTCATGAAGACCAGCATTGTATAACTTCAAAGCAACACCAATATCTGCAAAAACAAGGTAAATGGAAGGAACTGTGGAACTTACAGGATGATGGTCTTGAGCACAGGGCTTATTTTAAAGAGCTAAATGATGGTGAAACGTGTGCTATCATTGTTACAGGTACCTGTTCTGGAGTGACCACTACCATGCAAAAACTAAAAAAATGGCTAAATGAACAAAAATATTCAAAAACATTTACAGTATCTTCTGTAATTTTGAAGCTTTTGTCAACAAACAAAAAAGCTGAGGTGTATGTAAAGCAGGAGCTAAGAAAAGAGCATACTGAGTTAGAATTACTATCTGCAGAAAAATATGTTGTACTTATCTCGGATAGTATAGAAGACTTGGAAAATGGAATTAAAAGGTTTAATGAAGTAGTATATAAAATTTCTTGGAAACTGAAAGGACATCCAGTCCTTGAGACACTGACATTGGCAGATGTAAAGGAGAGACTTTTAGAGAAGATTGGTAACCGGTCTGAGAAGCTTTCAGTGGAACTCTTAAATCATTCCAAACAGATGATATTATGTGGGACTGATGATGTTATGCGAAAAGCAAAGGAAACACTTCAAGGAATAATAGAGAACTTTTCTCACACTGAAAAATTTCTTATTATGGAAGAGTACATTGTAGATTCTCTTGAAGAAAGACAAAAGGAAAAGCTGAATGAACTAAACGTCGTTGAGATCAAAGTAACCGATACAAAATGGCATTTGCTGACTAAAAGTGAAACTGTCAAAGATTTCATTCATGTGACATTGCAAAGGTTTGCTTCTACCTGCAAGGTTGAATTTGCAGATACACTAGTGAAGTTTGTGGCCACAAAAAATCATGACATTGATGAAACAAAACATATGTTTTTAAAAAATTTCAAAGAGGACCGTTTACAATTAAAAGATGAGTTGATTCAGTGGTTTGAAAAAGATGAACTGCCACTAATCTTGACTGATCTTTTGAAAGACATACACAGGGACAAGTTTTTAGTACACCAACATAATAACATGTTAAGTGTCTGTGGAACAAGTGACATCTTTGATGATTGTTTCAACACCATGAAGGATATTTGTCAACACATCCAATGTGTGGAGATATCTACGAGTCAAACAGAAAGATTACAAAAGGAAAAATTATTGGAGAAAGGATCTTGTATTTTTGACAGTACATCAACATGTCTACCACAGTTGACAAGGGTCATACTGAAGTCTGATTCAGATCATCCGAGAATATTAATTCTTGGAAGTAGGGCAGCAGTGGATGAGGCTAGAAATGTGGTTGATAAATTTCTTGCTGAAATAGAATCCAGTACAAAGCTAAAAAGTGAAACAATATTGCTTTCTCCTTCAAAACAGAAACTTTTCAAAGAAAAAGAAAGAGCAAAGATGTACACTTTAGAAAAACTTGCGAAATTGAATGTCCAGTGTACTCTTGAATCTGACTCTGAAATTACGATCACAGCATCGGATTCAAAAACTCTTCAAGAATCAAAGTATAGGCTTGAGGAATTAATTGAAGAGTATGAGGAGACTATATCTTCACAACCAATAAGAAAACTGCTTAATCTGACCAAGATAGCTGCAAAGATTGAGGACAGATTTGGAGAAGGAAAGTTGAAAGTCATTCCAAAAACTGAAGAAGATACATTATTATTTGTTGGGACCAGTGATATCATGCAAGATGTTTTGGCAAGAGTAAAAAATTGGTTTGAGGGTTATGAAGAAAAAAAGGTCAAATTCAGCCAAGACTTAATGCAAAAGAATACCAAAATCTTGGATGTTATCTCGGAAGAAATAAAAAACAATTGCGACCACTATGATGAAGAAGCCTTATTAGTGAGACCAGTTGAGGATACAAGATCAGAATTTTTGATTGTTGGTATCAAGGATGTTTGTACTGCAGTTTGTCACAAGTTGGAGAATTTATTCACTACAATTCCACTTTCTCCAAGAAAACTGGAATTTTTGGAATCCAGTCAGTATGCTCGAGATTTTGTGGGAAAAAGACTTGCTGCATTGGACATCTGGTATGAGTTTGATTTTTATAAAGGAGTTCTATTGAAAGCTAAAGACACAAAAGCAAAACAAGTAGAGAGTCTGCTCGCTGAAGTAATTGTTGAACATGTTGAGAATATGTCTTCACAACCTGTTAAAAAACTGCTTGGACTTGCTAAGACAGCTGAGAAAATTAAAAAGAAATTTGAAAAAGGAACAGTGTTAGTTTACTCAAATGAAAATGACGATTCACTATTGTTTGTTTCTGTTTGTGATTTCACTCCAGATATTGTGGGAAACGTTAAACTATTTTTCGACTGTTATGAAGAACAAAAGGTCAGTTTCAGCCAAGACTTAATGCAAAAGAATACCAAAATCTTGGATGTTATCTCGGAAGAAATAAAA
>JAECMU010289314.1:0-11842 GCA_016106625.1 Dracogyra subfuscus | reverse complement strand
AGTGTTTTTCGGAAAAATGTCCCTTATTACCAGGCAGTCCCTTATTACCCCATTTTACGGTACGAATAGATAACCTGTGACCCAAATAGTAATTCTATGACCCGTACGAACCCTGTATATCTGGCCAATGAATTAAGTACTTCAAATTATTTATGTTAGTACACTGTTAAAAAAATAATACCACTGACAAATATATTCCTTTGTTTCACCGAATCATATTACACAACTGTTTGTCAGACTAGGGGAGCAATTAACAGTTCAGCAGCTCATAGCAGTAGAGAGCACGCACATGAAAGGATGGAATTTCAGACACGGATGACTTAAATGTCTTGCTGATTGTGGAGTGACTGCCATTGACTGGACATGTCAAAACATTTGGTAGCCCGGCAGACTACCAGGGTTAGACAACTGGTAGTCCAAGTGAGAAATCGGTAGTCAAAACACTCCGGGCTACCGCTAAGGTCGAGCCCTGACTTTAACTTAATAATATGCCAATCATCCAACACAAAATCGTTTCTACCCCAACAGAATTTGTTATTTTCAAAATATGTATATCTGCTACATTCAACGAACATACTGATTACTTATAAGATATTACTTACAAAGATGAAAACATTGGGCAGGACCGCTTGGCAGGTTTCAAATGTTTCAAAGGCGTATGCAAAAACATAGGAAAGTATGAGATTAGCTGGGATGTATGACACAAAAAGCATCACCAGGGAAAGCATGGCTCCTGCAGTAGTGAACGACGGAATCTGAAATGAAAGTATCAACACCAGTAAAAAAGTGAACCACCATGCATGTATGACTGTGTGCACATTAACTAATTATATACCCTAAATAATGACCACATATAAAGGTTGGCTTTGTAAAATACCTAAGTCAAGCTAACTGCAGGAATTCAGTTTGAAATGATTTTTAGAAACATAATCTGGGCATAATCCAGTAACATGAAATATGATAGTGTCTCTATTGGTTTTTTGGCAGTGATTATATGTGAGGTGGCAGTCCTCCTACAGGCAGAGTAGAAATTATTTGAATTATTTGTGAGGGGGCAGTCCTACAGGTTAAGTAGGAAGTTTGTGAATTGTATGTGTGGTGGCAGTCCTTCTACATGCAACATAGGAAGTTTGTTTCATCCTAGGTGGCAGTCCTACTGGCACAGTAGAATGTTTGTGAATTATGTGAGGTGGCAGTCCTACAGGCTAAATAGGAAGTTTGTGAATGCAACAGTCCTGCATGCAACGTAGGAAGTTTGTTTCATCCCAGGATGTGGCAGTCCTCCTACAGGCTAAATAGGAAGTTTGTGAATTGTATGTGTGGTGGGCGTCCTCCTACATGCAACGTAGGAAGTTTGTTTCATCTCAGGGTGTGGCAGTCCTCCTACAGGCTAAGTAGGAAATGTGTACATTATCCTGGAAGGTGGCAGTCCTCTTACACAAAAAAGTAGGAAGTATGTGCATTGTCAGAGGTGGCAGTCCTATAGTCAAAGTAGGATGGTTGCATCATCCTGTGACATGGCAGTCTTCTTACAGATTAAATAAAATCAGTGTAAATAAAACATTTCTTAAGAAATTACCAACACATTTTATAAATTTAAAGTTCATTGTTAAAAAGGATGAAGCCAAAATCTTGGAACAGCCAAGGCAGGCAGGTTACACACGATACTTACTAGTAATTAACTGACCTTGAAACAGACTATACACACTATAAAAGATTTGAAAAAAAAGACAACAGGAATCCTGAATTTACATGTGTGTTAAAAATATTATGAAACAATAAAAGGAACACTTACCTGAGCAGCAAGAACAATTATAATGCTAATGACTGCCGGAATGAGATAGATGGCGAGATGGAACAGAAACAGGGTGCCCCAGTACATCATGAATGTAATTCCTGAAACTCGCAGTTGGCTGTTTGCTTTGATCTATACGAAAGAAAAAATGTTTTGACTAACAACACCATAGCACATTGTTGGTAATATATATACTGGTCTTTGGCTAAACATTATATATATTATCATAATAATAATTTAAAAGCACAATTAAAAAAAACACATTAACAAAACATATATACATTTATACATATATATTACTGTTAAAACATTAGCACCTTTAGTAAAATAGTCCACACTTTCCAAACCTGTACAGTCTACATAGTGAAGCACATCTACATGCATGTTTAATCACTGTATAAACTGTTTTAGTTAAAACATATATTGTAAATGTCAACAATGCTGTACAGAGAAGGACTTTTCAATATATAATTACGATTTATTCTATTCTGTTTTGACGATGTTATCCTTTAATAAACCTTTGAAAATGACGTCATTACGCCAATACGTAAAGCAGATCATGAAAAGATGTTACAAATTGCTTTATGTATATTTTTATCTGAATAAGTCTTGTTGTTTGTAATTATAAAATAGTTTCTAATTTTTTTGTGAATTTATCAATGTATATAACTAACAGTTAAACATTTTTATCATTATACACAGATCTGCAACCATCCTGAATTCCGCGGGAGACAACCAGTATTTGATCAAGACTCCCGTTGGAAAAATGTTTCTCAAACTATGTGTATTGACATTCAGTGTTGCCATATATAAAACTAACAAATGTAGTCCTAATAATGCATCTGACTTGTAAAACATCTTCCCACTAGATTACACAATGCAAAAGTCTATAAAGGTCCAGAGACGACAGTGAGTGTATGGATTAATACACACAATGACAAAATCACATGTCAAACCAAGACATAGAAAACCCCAATTAGCCATATAAACAATACTTGTATCAGTTAGTTTTATATGTTTGTGCAGTAAAATGTTGGTAACAAGAGTACACATAAAAGGATCGAATGCCCTTTAGACGATTCATTACCTGACGATCAGCAACAACCTCAACGGCAAATCCTGCTGGCACAACAACAAATGCCACAGCAAGAACGAATGCTGCTGAGAAGGCATTGGAATTGTAGGAAAGTTTTGGCACCCCAGACTGCACAACAGATGGCCACATTAGACTGGATGCCTCTATAGTGTCAGGGGAAGTAAGAAATCCATTGGAAACCACGTTGATCACGGTTGGTAGTGAATGAATAGCTGAGTCATTGTACATTGCAGTGTATGTTAATTTCGTACCCTGAAAACAAACAACAAAACATATACACACATTTAAGGATATTAACTGTTATTTCTTTTATCTTCGTTGGAGTATGAACAAAAAATCATCCGCAAACTGTGTGAATTGGTGAAATAAGTTTGTATATGATTTTTTTGTTTGTTCATACCCTGATGAATGAAGAGAAATAACAGACAATTATCCTTATTAATAAATTTAAAATATAACTTAGTAATAATACCACTAAATATTCTTATTTTATTTTGAATTATCTTTTGGTTCTTATAAACAATGACACTGAATGAGACAAATGACCAATATAAAGTGATGTCTTCAGATATGATGTAGCCTGATGTTACTTTTACATTCATCATTAAAACATTAACAAACTTGCATTGCTACAGCTGGACCAATGGGATGATGTTAAATTGTAGTGAATGTAATGGAACTTTAATTATGTATACATGTGTGTAAAAATTCCCTTTTATGAAGACTTCATTGGTTAATCTGTTGACAAAATAATACAAACATAAAACTACTAGCAAATACAGTTAAAAAATAATCACAATACATAATTAGCAATAGGAATTTCATATGATATAGTCTAAACTTCATGTAACTAATTAAAATGACAACTTCCTTGAAAATCTATATGCCAACAAGACATTATTATAATAAAACTATTACTGGTAGGCCTAAAATAATTGTAAATTAAAACTAATTCAAATATAATAATTACTGATCTTATAACTCAACAAATAATATTTAAAATAATGATAACATTACTTACAATTAGTTATACTAAAACAAGAGGCCTATATACATTGTACATGTAGGTATATATCGACGAATGTTTTCAGTATAAATAGATAATTTGTACAGACCACCTTAGTATATCCATAAGTCAAGTTTAAGAATTATGTAATTAAATATTTTAAATTTAAACCTCTAGAAGAAAACTGACTGAAAATGTTTAATGTTAAATATTTATTTAAATGTTTTTAATTTAATTAAAAAAATAACCCAAAATATATCTCCACTAGTTGATGAATAGCTGGGACGTGCTTATAAATGTCTATTACTTAAAAAAAAGTTTAGACTCAAATCTTGAATGATTTCACACATACATTAAATGTTCAAACTCTAATTGAGTCTGGAGTCTGTATACTAAATGTTTCGTAAGCAGTGCCTGATCGTGAGGAAATGCCTTTTAAAAAGTAAAGTTTTTTCTATTTAACGACTCCACAAGAGCACACTGATTTCTTTATCTTATTATATCGGCTATTGAACATGGAACATATGGTCGGTCATTCTGACACTGTTTTGTTTTTAGAGGAAACCCGCTGCTGCCACATAGGCTACTATTTTATGACAGGCAGCAAGGGATCTTTTATTTGCACTTCCCACAGGCAGGATAGCACAAATCACAGCCTTTGTTGAACCAGTTATGGATCACTGGTTGGTGTAAGTGTTTTACAACTACCTATTGAGCCTTGCGAAGCACTCACTCAGGGTTTGGAGTTGGTATCTGGATTAAAAATCATATGCCTCGACTGGTACCTACCAGCCTGTAGACCGATGACCTAACCACGATGCCACCGAGGGTGGTCTAGCCTTTTAAATTGACAAAATCATTTTAACCATATGCACAGGAGGTATAGTTTTAGTCGCCAGTCTATAAGGTGTCAGATATGATTAAACATCAACTTACTGTCAAGTCCTTGTAGTTAAAGCCCACCCAGTGTGCTGCTAGAGTGGCAATATCTGTACTTGCAATGACCTTCTGAACAGTTGGCAGTCCACTGATAAATGTTCCTGAAGCTGGTGTGGCTTAAAGTACAAAAACAACACAAATACTGTAAACATATAGCCATTACCATGCACCCAGTGTGCTGCTAGAGTGGCAATATCTGTACTTGCAATGACCTTCTCAACAGTCGGCCGCAGTCCATTGATAAATGTTCCTGAAGCTGCTGTGGCTTAAAGTATAAAAACAACACAAACACTGTAAGCATATAGCCATTTAAGTCTTAGAGAAATTTTAGAGGTAATTAAAGGAACTATCCTGAATTTGTAGTCATTAAAATAGACAGTGGATAAATCTACAAATGTCATACATCTGGTTACCAAAAATCTATAAAACATTTGAAATATATACTATGATATACATGTATATGCATATACTGCATGAACACCTTTGAAAACATAGTTGTTATTGCTGATGCATGTGAGGTTGCTATAAAGCACATAATAAACCTAATGCTAACTCAGTATATGATAAATGTTTTTTTAATGCCTACCAAAATACATTCAGTTATACAGAACCAGTTAAATGTACTATTATTTCTTCTCATATCCTTTTTAAAACTATACCAATCTGACTGCTGCATTTTCAGTGGAGTTCAGTATAATAATATAGGTGACATCCTATGGCAAAACCAGGCCAATTATAGTCACCAATAAAAATTCACACATAATGTCATTTTAAGTAATTGACACAAAAATTAAAATTAAGTAAATAAAACAAAAAAATATCTTCTGCTTGCAAATAATAAAAAGACTGGATATTCTGAAAGAAATAAGACATATGTCTTAATCATTAATTAGTATAACTCATGTACATGCACCTATTAGATGAAGGGCACAACGTATCCCAGTGATAAAGTGCTCTCTCGATGCACGGTCAGTGTGGGATGGATCCCCGTTGGCGGGCCCATTGGGCTGAATCTCATTCCAGCCTTTAATTGCACCACGACTGGTATATCAAAGGTCAGATACCCTGTCTGTGGGATGGTGCATATAAAAGATCCCTTGCTGCTAATCGAAAAGAGTAGCCCATGAAATGGCGACAGCGGGTTTCCTCTCTCAATATCTGTGTGGTCTAAATTTAATGTCTGACACCATATAAACATAAATAAAATGTGTTGAGTGCGTCGTTAAATAAAACGTTTCTTTCTATTGAATGAAAATCACAACAATTACAAAACTGAATGAAATACAATACCTGCTGTATCAACAGCAAGGAAAGGTGGTTTATCTGGCCCAACGTAGAAAGGTTTCATTGTCACTGGTTTTGTAAATGCTGTGTCCTCGGCTGTGCCTTGCTTGCTGAGAACGCAGCCAATGATGACAAGCACAATGGGAATCAGAATCTGGAAGATCAAAGCAGTCGTGTTCCGAATCTTTATCTTAAATCTTATCTTCATCAGTGTCCAGAATCGCTGTGATGTAAGGTTGACCGTTTCATCTGAAGTGGACATGGGTATACTGTGTTGCTCGTTCTGGGGCGATGGTTCGGTGATTTCATTTTCTTCATTCTCTTTGATCTCTTGGGGTGATGGTTCGGCGGTTTTGTTTTCTTCTTTCTCTTTGGTCTCTTCATTCTCTGACCCTGAAAAAAAGCATGTGCTACAAATAGGCAAGCAAACATACAATTAGATTTTGCATCACACATATGTAGAAAAACTGTTGAATTTAACAAAACGTTAGGCAACTGGGTAATTACTGTGGGTGGGCATCCGATACATTGGCAATACTAACTCTTTAATGAATAATGATAATTTTCTATTTAAATTATTACTTCCATAATTAAAATGTGTTGAGTGCGTCGTTAAACAAACTAAAAATTTTTTTAAAACATTCATTACTTTGAAAACTACACTCCAATATTAGGCCTACAACTTTTTTTGTTCACTTCTTTATAATTTTATTTTTCAAAACTGTAGGTTGGAGTAGAAAGAGATTTTCCTTGAGTAATTTACAGGAAGGTATATTATCCTATTGCATCCTATATAGACATTTATCTTAAAATTATTATATTTATAGTTAAGTACAGTATAACACCACTGGATTTTGTTTATATATATATATTACAGTTCTAATTACAATTATATTCATATATATTATATTGGTACTTACCTATTTTCAAAAACACTTCCTCCAGCGATGTCATGAACACTCCGTAACTTACGATTCCTAGCGACTGTGCCCGAGTTTTCCCAACACCAACAGAGGCCTCAAGTTCAGCGAACATGTCTGAAAGATACTTGTATTGTCACAATATCATATCTACTCAGTAATATTTAATCAATATCTGCTAGTGGTAAAACTTTACCCTGTGAAAGCCCAGAAAAGTCAACAGTGTGAGCCAGAAGCCATGTGCTTACATGTATGTAGTCAGAGTAGGTTTCTTCTCTCATACTCTAGACAAAATACTGAAATAACCATACATGTACATGTACGTATGTTAGACACTATCAGTGTACCATGACTGGTATATCAAAGGCTGTGGTATGTGCTATCCTGTATGCAGACCTTGCTTTTTAAGGTGTGCAGGTGCGATCACGCCCATACAGCGCATGTAATTTCAATCAGACGAGTGTAAAAAACAGCGCACGTTACATTCAACAAACGGCGCACATAAACTAGATGGGTTTATTTGTTTCCACTACTTACAAAAATCAACTGTTTTCATAGCTCATTTAACTGATAGGAAGATCCTTTTATTAAAACAATATAAATTAAAAACATGGCAGTGGCTTTCACAGTCGTTAAACTGGTATTTCTCTTTGTTGAACAAATCGGGAAATACTGGTTTAATAGACAATTTTGTGGACCTATCAGTCAAAATCCAATCTAAGCTATACTGCCTATTTTATTTATTTGGAAAGTGACTTTTTACTTGCCTTAGCATACTGAGGTGTGCGATTTACCACTCGCCTATAATTTTCAAAAAGCAAGGACTTTGTATGTGCATATAAAAGATCCCTTTCTACTAATGGAAAAATGTAGTGGCCAATAACAAATGTTTGAATTCCAATAGCGGATGATTAATAATCAATGTGCTTTAGTGGTGTCACTAAACAAAAAAAACTTTAACTTTACTCTAAGATTATCAAAATTATGAAATGTTTGATATCCAATAGCCGATGATTAACAAATCAATGTGCTACAGTTGTGTCATTAAAGTTCTGCTTCTTCATCTTCTTCATCGTTTGATTGGTTGTGTCAAATCCTTTGTCCTGTAAGGGTCGCAAAATGGGTTGTCAGGCGTAGATCGTGTGCAGAGCCCCAAAGCTTGGCATCCATTGTAGTACTCAAAGGCCAGATGTGTTGCCTCTCTCTGCTGTAGAGCGGACAGGAAAGCAGGAAGTGTTTTGGTGTTTGATCATCTTCCCCACAATCACAGAGAGCCGAGGGCTGAATACCAATCTTTTTTAGATGTCCTTTTAGTCCACAGTGACCTGTCCTCAGACAAAAGATTGTTGTTTGTTCGTGGCAAGACAGTTGGTGGAGAGGATCTTTATGTGGATTGTATCCGACCAATGGAAGCAAGGAAGGTGGATTTTTGCTTGTTGTGGATCAGAGTTCTGGTTTCTTTATATGATAAATGTGAAAAGTCATTAAACAAAACAAACTTTAACTTTACCGCCATGTGATTAAGACATATTCATATTTAGAAACGTACTTACCTGGAAACCTGCTGACTTGTGCCACGGGCATGGTGAAAGCAAGCTCTTTACCATGCGACCTCTTCATTTCAATCTTAGACACATGCTGTCTCAGCAAGTCTGTCACCCTTTCAGCACTGCATTCAGGTTCCACCACCATGCTGAAATTGAATTAAATATGGGACTGTGTGGCATGAATACATGCAGTGTTTAAAAGTATATGTAGGTCTGATTCCCAGTTGTGGGTCTCATCTGAAGTGAGTTTTAGAAACTCAATGGTGAAGTGAAAAGACTGCTACACTGCATGACAATTCTCTCACGGGCTAAAACTTAAGAATTTGTTACGTTTGGCCATTATGAGCCTGCCTATACAACAATATTTAGTGTAGGTACAGTAGAATCTCATTGGGTCGAACTCGGAACGGTCAATTACACTGCAATGCTCGAACCAAAAACGAAGTACCGAGATACACTTACACGTTGTTCACCGAATGGTTAGGTTGAACTACCTGGTGAATCAAATACACTTTCTTGAGCACCAACAGGGTTCGAGCCAACGTGATTCACCTGAATTTTATAAGAGGATTTGCAATTATTAAATGAAAACAAAAATGGTAATACCTCTTTGTTTTACTGATACTTCAAAGTATACAGTAAAATAGATTTAAACCATATGGCTCATAGTTATACATTGTATTATAAAGTTAACTATTAAACAAGTATTCCTTCCTTTAGAACTTTAATAGAGTGAGAATGAACAAAACATGGACAAATAGCTCTACATTCAAAGTGAACAGCAATAGCATGCAGTAAATATGAATGTTCTTACTTCAGGTGGTATCCAATTCCAAATCTCTGTTTCAGAAACAACGATGATCCACAACATTTCAGTTTGCCATGGTTAATAATGGCTTTGCGATCTGAAAATATATACACCAAAATAAGAACACATTTTCCAGTAATATAGTTTTACGATCCAATTTGATTATGTTTTTAAAATCGTTTTAGCTACTTTATTGTATTGTGATTAGAAACTTAAAAAGTCATATCCTGCTAGTAGCAGGATAGGCCTATAACTTTGCTTTATCCGTCATCATATTCTGTCAATAGAAACAGTGATTGTGGGATAAATGTACAAGTATATACTGCATGCACTGAATTCACTAATTTCGCACATCCAGTAGTAAAATAGGAATTAAGTTACTCTAGATACCGTACTCCATTAAAGCAATATTGTTTGGTTGTAATTGTTTATAAGCATATCTTAAAACTTAAAAAATAATAAATCCATTTTAACAGAAAGCAATTTTGATAGATCACCTTTAATGACATTACATAGATTTATTCTATTACCTGCTAGTATATCAGCTTCATCCATAAAATGTGTTGTCAACAGAATTATCTTCCCATCTTTGCGGTTCTTCAGGAGAGACCACAGGTGGCGTCTAGAGTAAGGATCCATTCCTGCTGTTGGCTCATCAAGTATAAGCATCTAATATAAAAAGAATAATAATAAAGACTACAGTATGGAATAATCCATTGTCACTTTTAAAAAATCAATATAGGTTGATGATAAAAGAACTGGTAAATGTTACCAACCTGTAAGTCAAAACATAATTACTTAGTTTGTATTTCCAAGCAACTTAATACTACATGCTTAACTGTCATTATATTTAGTAATAAAAGAAACAAATTCTTTCGCTTGTAGGCCTACATTGTTGCTGTAACTATTATAACAGAATACACACTATTAAACGTGCTGTATTAAAGTGACAGACCCTAGTTTCAACCCGTGAAAATTAACACTAAGTTAATCTGCAAACTATAGCTGAAACACATTTGGATAAAGTTACAATTGAATGAAACATGAATTTGTGACTTTGAAATGGTGAAATATATTGTACACTCTAAAAATGGACTAAAACTCGACTCCATAACTCCTTCTTCTGAGATGCATATGCGTTTTTAAAAATATGAGAAATGCATTTTGTGTGACCAAAAACACTTCAAATGTATGGAAATCATGGGCGTCATTTGGTGGGGGGACAGAATATCTGTTGTCCCCCCCCACCACAAATATTGTTAGAACCCAATTGTCCCCCACCCCCCAATTTTTCCTTGCAAATGATGCCCATGACGGAAATTGATAATCTAAACCATAAAATCTCTGTAAAGTATGATTTTAGTTATCAAAAATGGCTATAATAGTCAAAAATATACCTTGGTGTTTAAAAACTAGGGTATGTCCCTTTTACGTACTTATAATCATCATCAAAATAAAATCAGAAAAGCATTTCTGTATTTTGAATTTATTTTTTAAAAACAAATTATTATGCTTAACCTACAACATGTGGGGATCAGGTTGGCCATCAGAGTTATCTAAGAACTAAAGTATTCTTAACAGAGTTTACCATGTCTTTATATGCTGTGCCAGTTATACATTGTATAAGCATTATACCTTTGGATCTCCAATTAGGGCAATCGCAACAGACAGCTTTCTCTTCTGTCCTCCACTCAGGTTTTTGGCAAACACATCAGCCTGGTCGAGAATGTCCACAGCCTTCATAATCTTTTCAACCTGGATAAATTAATTAATAACATGCTGAACTATATATAGGCCTATACCAGGGTTGAAAATTAACATAAAAACCATGGTTGACAGCAGGGCTAGTTGAAGAAACATTTTACTGGCCCTTCTCGAATTCAACTAGCCCTCCAATTATCACATTGAAATTTAACTGCACAGCCAAAATTAAAACCACAATGTTCTTTCTTTAATAATAAACATGTGCTCATAGCAGGTTAAATAAAATGTTTTTGAAAAAAAAAAAAATCCAGTATAAATAAAAATGTTTCTTCACAGGTTACCTACAGATTAAATGTCATTTTTAATATAGGGGTAAGACAAAATGCTAGAACAGCCAAGTAATGCTGCTTGGCATGTATTGACTATTAAGTAAAACAGTAATGCAGTACAATGTCAATAAAGGTAGAACTGTGCGTGCTGTAGTATATAAACTAGTATGTAGTGGCAGTCCTCTTTATGGTGATGCAGGAGAGATGAAATAAACCTTGTGGCTATGCAAAAGCGTAAAATCTCCAGTAAAGGATTTTCTCGGGAGTGGCGGTCCTATAGACGATGTACTTAGTTATCGTATTACAAAGCATAAACATGTACTTATTGCTTATTACAGTAATATTTGGGCGGTTATGTCACCGTGTAAGTCTTTGTGTCACTTTAGATCAGTTCTTATTTCATGTAAATTGCTT
>JAECMU010289226.1:0-10719 GCA_016106625.1 Dracogyra subfuscus | reverse complement strand
ATGTTATGGGGTGGGATGCAGCCCAGTGGTAAAGCACTCGCTTGACACGCAGTCAGTTTGGGATCGATCCTCGGCATTGGGCCCATTGGGCTATTTCTTAATCCAGATAGTGCACCACAACTGGCACATCAAAGGTTGTGGTATGGGATATCTTGTTGTTTGTGATGGTGCATATAAAAGATCCCTTGCTACTAATGCAGTCTTCGCCATGAAAGGCGAGCGATCGCTCGCGCTCGCCTCCGCACACGCCTCAAATGTTTAAGACGAGCGGGGTATCGATCGCCTTAAATTTTAGCTATGATTTGTTTTTTAATAAATTGAAGTTAGAAAAACATACTCGCAACCTGAACTACGTATGAAAATCAGACAGTGAACAAAGGTCTCAGAAATGTACGTGCAATAGCGATCGATAACGTAACGTTATATAGTAATACATGGCTCATTTGTACAAACATATTTAATAAGGAGAGCGATTGCTCGCTTGGCTCAATTAATGAGAGTGATCTACAGCTCGACTTGATTTTACTCATGGCGAAGACTGTAATGGAATAATATAACAGGTTTCCTCTCTAAGACTATATGTCAGAATGCCAAACCAATAGCCGATGATGAATAAATCAATGTGTTCTAATGGTTTTGTTAAACAAAACAAACTTTTAACTTCAACTTTAACTGTCTCTCAACAGTCTATTGGGTTAAAAACTGAGTGATAAGTAAACAGTTCCTAAATGATAGTCCACTGCCAGCAAGTGCTTTCTTCTTTACTGAGAAAGAAATTAGATTAGCAGAAAAAGAATTACTACGATCATAGTATAAATAAAATAAGATAAGATAAAGCCTTGGATATCAACTACAGTACAGAATGTCTTGAAAAGATGGATAATACAGTGTTTTTTAATGTGCCTTGAAATTGTCATCTATATTCATACACCATACAGTGCTCCTTTGTACAAGTTAAATTTTTAATAGTTTACTTTTGAAGTACTAAGACACAATTTGTTGTGGATGATTCGCCTACATTTCATGGTTTAAATTTGCTCTGTTTTTGTCTCCAGGTCTTACAACACATGGAGGATGTCAAGGTGAGAGAGATGCAGATCTTCGACTACAAGAAGAAGATTGCCGAGGCAGAGACGAAACTCAAACAACAACAGAATCTGTACGAGGCTGTGCGCAGTGACCGGAACCTCTACAGCAAGAATCTCATCGAGTCACAGGTTCGATTCTCTTCATTCTACAATGTATTTGAATGATTTCTTAGGTCACCAACTTAAGTCAGTGATGTGATTTTATAAGGTCTAAAGTGATATTTAGGACTTTTCCAGAATGGATCACATAAGAGTTGAGAAACCATTATTTTGTAATGCTTTGTGGGTTTACCATATTATTTTACTGTGCATATGTGCTTTAAATAAACTGTTGTTTTGTGAACACAAATTGCCATCATGTGGTCAGTTTGTGGAATAGATGGCCAAGCTGCCAATAGTAGGTGGTACTGTAACCAGTTGCCAGCTTAGCAAAACAAGGCTAATATGTACATACTGAGACTTGGTTAAGCATATAAAAAATAACTGACCATGATGCCAATAGTGTGGCTGACAGCTGGCTGAAAATGAAACTTATGACTTAAATGTTTGTTGTTATTGTTAGAGGATGGGATCACAATATCACAGAATCATGAACTACCATGTTGTGGCATGAATGTTTATTGTTCTTAACAGGGTGAGATACAGAGATAAACCACCACGTTGTGACATGAATGTTTGTTGTTTTTAACAGGGTGAGATACAGAGATAAACCACCACGTTGTGACATGAATGTTTGTTGTTTTTAACAGGGTGAGATACAGAGATAAACCACCACGTTGTGGCATTAATGTTTGTTGTTCTTAACAGGGTGAGATACAGAGATAAACCACCACATTGTGGCATTAATGTTTGTTGTTCTTAATTGGGAGAGATACAGAGATAAACCACCACGTTGTGGCATGAATGTTTATTGTTCTTAACAGGGTGAGATACAGAGATAAACCACCACATTGTGACATGAATATTTGTTTTATTAACAGGATGAGATCACAGAGATGAAGCGTAAGCTGAAGATCATGAACCACCAGATCGACCAGCTTAAGGAGGAGATCCAGGCGAAGGAGGCAGCGCTGGTCAAGGAGCACCTGGAACACCAGCGTGTGGAGAAGGAGAAGGAGACGCTGAAGGCCGAGCTGCAGAAGATGAAGCAGCAGGCAGCCGAGAGCAAGGCGTACATCGAGGCCCAGGAGACCGAGGAGCGCAAGCTGCTTAAGATCATCGCAGAGGCAGACGCAGAGAGGGTCCGCCAGAAGAAGGAACTCGATCAGGTACATTAATGGCACTTTGTAACTCAATCAGGTACAGTGATGTGTTTTTGTAATGTGATCAAGTACAGTGATGTGTCTTTGTAACTCGGTCAAGTACAGTGAAGCATCTTTGTAACTCAGTCAGGTACTGTGGTGTGTCTTGGTAACACAGTCAGGTACAGTGATATGTTTTTGTAATGCGATCAGGTACAATGATGAGTCTTTGTAACTCGGTCAAGTACAGTGAAGCATCTTTGTATCTCAGTCAGGTACTGTGGTGTGTCTTTGTAACACAGTCAGGTACAGTGATGTGTCTTTGTAACTCAATCAGATACTGTGATCTGTCTTTGTATATTTCAGATACATTAATATGGCTTTGTAACTTGATCAGGTACAATGATGTATCTCTATATCTCAGTCAGGTACAGTGATGTGTCTTTGTAACTGTCAGGTACAGTGATGTGTCTTTGTAACTGTCAGGTACAGTGATGTGTCTTTGTAACTGTCAGGTACAGTGATGTGTCTTTGTAACTCAGTCAGGTACAGTGATGTGTCTTTGTAACTGTCAGGTACAGTGATGTGTCTTTGTAACTGTCAGGTACAGTGTCTCTATATCTCAGTCAGGTACAGTGATGTTCTTTGTAACTCAGTCAGGTACTGTGATGTTTTTTTGTAACTCAGTCAGGTACTGATGTGTCTTTGTAAATCAGTCAGGTACAGTGATACGTCTTTGTAAATCAGTCAGATACTGTGATGTATCTTTGTAAATAAGTCAGGTACAGTGATGTGTCTTTTTAACTCGGTCAGATACAGTGATATGGCTTTGTATTGAATTAAAACAGAATGAAATATAGAAATATTGTTTTGAACACTAAATTACAGTTCTAGATTTTATAGTTGTATCTATGAATGTACATCTCAATGCTCGTTAAAAACAAAGAAAATAATAGTTTTTCCTCTCTTTTTTTCACAAGTTAAATTTATTCTGAATGTTATATCACAAGTTATTTCTTGTTAACAGAATCAGTTTATAACAGGCAAACCATGTAATTCCATAGAATTCTTTTATTAGTATGTCATGAACAACTTTAGACATCAGCCTATCACTGTTTCCTTCTCTACACTGTGTAGGTGATCAGTGAGCGTGACATCCTCGGCACGCAGCTGGTGCGGCGAAATGACGAGTTGGCTCTCCTGTATGAGAAGATAAAGATCCAGCAGAGCGTGCTCAACAAGGGCGAGGTCCAGTACAACCAGCGGCTCGAGGACATCCGCGTCCTCAAACTCGAGATCAAGAAACTGAGGCGCGAGAAAACCATTCTACAGAAGAGTGTCGCTAACGTCGAAGATCTTAGGTGTGTCTGCTTTGCTTTTCGTTCCTTACTAGCTATATATATATGGCCAGTTCCAGAATTCATTGCATGGGGGTTACAGGAGATATCTTAAGTATTATTTTTTTGACTGGTGGGTCTGCTATAATTGTTTTAATTTAAAAAAAAAAAATCTATGTAGTACATTCATCAACGGTTTATTATTATATGGTTATAAAATTACAAGTTGTAACATAATTGTGTTTCTATTGTTTGACACCCAATAGCTAATGTGTACTTTTTTCTTTTATTCTATTTAAAGCCATGCAATGTATCATATGCAATGATGTTTATACATTTAGATGCATGACTGTTAAGATGAAAGTTATAAGTAAAGTAATTGTGTGTGTGTATTTGAAGGCGAGAGGTGTACCACATCCAGCGAGAGTTGCTGCGAGAGCGGACGCGCTGTAAAGCCCTGGAGGAGGAGCTGGAGAATCCAATGAACATTCACCGGTGGAGGAAACTCGAGGTACGTATCACATACTTACCGACTGTCTGCTTCAGCTGTGACTGGCCCATTCGTTTTGGACATATTATGTCTTCTTCTATTTCTCGTTCCAGCCACACCACAACTAGTATATCAAAGGCTGTGGTTGTACAATTCTGTCTTTGGTATGGTACATGTAAAAGATCCCTTGCTACTAATGAAAAAATGTAGCACATTTCCTCTCTATATGTTTGACGTCTAATAGATGATAATTAATAAATCAATGGGCTCTAGTGGTGTCATTAATTAAACCAAACTTTAACTTCAGCTGCCTTTGTAACTTAACAAAGTGTCTTAGTTATCAGAATTTAACAGACGGCCATTGATATTTAATTAATTTTATTTGAATTAATTGCTTATTCTTTACCTCAGTTGACCAAATGTTGAAATAGCCCTATGTTGATTTCCTGCCTCTGTGTGTTTTGTTGTGTAGGGCAGTGACCCGAGCACATATGAGATGATCCAGAAGATCCACACACTGCAGAAGCGGCTCATCCAGAAGACTGAGGAGGTGGTGGAGAAGGAGTTGCTCATCCAGGAGAAGGAGAAACTCTACCTTGAGCTCAAACACATCCTGGCTCGCCAGCCCGGCCCTGAGGTCGCCGAGCAACTGCAGATCTACCAGGGAACACTCAAAGACAAGTCAAAACAGATGAAGGTTTGTGTAGTCTGTTTGTTAATCACTCTGTTTTTGTATGAGAAAGACAGAGAGGGAGGGAGATGCAGAGAGAGGGAGGGAAGGAGATGGAGAGAGACATAAAGAGAGAAGTAGAGTGATATGAAAGGGGAAGGGATGGGTAGGTAACAAATTACTTCTACCAGCAGAGAGAACAACAAAAGACGGGCAGACAGACAAGGTGGGTGGGTGGTGGGGGGATCAGAGAGGGAAGAGGATGAAAAGAGCAACAAACAGAGAGGGAGAGAATTAGTGTAACAGACAGTGACAGAGAGTGGGTGTGTTTTTCATTAATAAATGATGTCATAGGTTAGTTCCTTGAAATGGGATTTCATATTGCTTGATGTTAAATTTTTTGATATTGTTATTATATATATACATGACATTCTGCCAATAGAATCATTTGTGAGGTGACAAAAAGACATCATATGGCATGTTAAAAAGAGGTATTACCTATTGCATTCCTGTATTAAAAAGGGTGTTGTCTTGAAGTCTTATACAATGTAATTATATAACAAACTAGGCATAAATTTCACCTCTAAATATTTCCGTTCTTTTGTTACATTAGCATGTTAATATTTGTAAACATATTACGTGACAATATTTCGGTAATAGCTGAATTTTTTTCTTGTTTCAGGCGATGGCATCCGAGTTGAATATGTATGAATCCCAAGTGAGTGAGTATAAATATGAGATCGAGAGGATAGCACGCGAGCTACAGGAAGTGAAGAAGAAGTACTTCATGCAGAAAAAGAAAGAAAATCAAGCTCGGTATGTATGGGTTACTTCCCCTCTTTTAAAAACCTAGAATCATGTAAGTTATATAATTATACAGTTATATTGGTGTTGAAAAGACTGAATTACAAACCTCAAAATATGGTGGTTTAAAATAAACATTACAGTTGTGGGTGAAAGGTTATGTCATGAGACAATTTCTCAACTTCAAGATATCCTCGTTGAGATTAATTGCATATTACAGTGTGTGTTACTGTTATGTAATTTGACCAACTTTATTGGATTTTGTCTTTGTATTTTTTGTTCTTTGGTTTTAATAAATATATACTTAAAATATATATATATATAATTGTAATAAACAAAAATAATGATATTTGCAAATTTTCTATTGTTTTTCTAAATAACTATAATATTAACATACAGCACCAAAATATTCCATAGTATAAAATATGCTGATGTGTTGCTAAACAAATATTCCATTCCTTTTAAAATATTTCTAAATTAATTTTTGTATTTGCAGTGAGCGTGAGCGAGCGTTGATGCAGGCAGGAGTTCCAGCGATACAGCCACAGCGAGGAGACGGCCAGCGGTTCACGGGCGGTGGTTTCAACCTGAAGACTACAAAGAGTGCAGCGTAACGCTGGCTCCGTCCAGGAACCTAGAACATGAGCTCTGTATTCTGTGATAAATTTACTGTGTTCACATTCCGACCGAGGTGTGTTACGTTATCAACACCAGTTTAACAAAAGACCAAGTCTCAAGATTCAAATTTAGGAAAGTTTGCAGCCAAAGGCTCCTAAAGCTTTAGAAGACGGGACTTTTAAACTGTTTCTATTTGTCTATGTTGTGGTGACAATAAAGAGTCCATTAATACATTAGCTCAAAACCTTTGTGCAAAATTATAAGCTAGAGGGACATTCATAATTATCAACATTTTCACGTGTACAATCCAAACCATAAGCATGTTGGGAGAGGGAGGGGGTGGCAGTGATGTCCGTGTATATTTTTAAAACTCAAAATATTGTGACAAAATATTCCTTACAAAATGAAACTTTTTTTTATGTAATACTATCTATTTAGGAGGGGATCTGGAATACAAAATCAAACCAAAAAACAAACATTTGTATGATTTGTATAGTTGTGAAAATGTTGATTATTTTAATGGTCTCCAAGACTTTCATGATGTGGATTTTCTTTTACTTTTTGTTATCACATACCCACAATTGCCTAGACTGTTATGTTTAAGGACATCATTCAGTTAATGGTCAGCATCGTTCTTTTTTATTTCATTTAAACTTACAAAAATTAAGTTTAACATATTCGTTTATTGATTTTAACTCTTGAATTCTTTAATTTACGGCTCTTACATGTTTGGTTTAGGTTTTTACCAAGTGATAGTCCTTATCTGCTTACCAGAGGATTTTAAATTCCTCCTTACTGTCTCAAATTTGGCGTCAGGTTGTTTTTTCCTTTACATATTGATAATATAAAAGGTAATGTGATCAAGTGATTAAGGTACTGAAATAAATTCATGAAATATGAAACATAAATAGAACATCTTTTTATTTTTTAAGTCTGTAACTGAAAAACGTTACATACTGATGCTAAGCTGGATTTGTGGGTGTAACTGATGAAATATAATGAATTACAAAGAACATGGCCGATTTATTGATATAATATTGGTTAAAAATTAATTTGACCATGTCTTAATAACATTAAATAGACGAGCTGTGAAAGTAAAGTATTATATTCCATTTTTGTTTACGTTAAAGATTTAATAAAAATTTATTTTAATGTTTATTTAAAGTAATTAGATTTTATTTTCGTTCTTTTTTAAACTATCAAAAATGTAAATAGTGTGTAAATTAAAATTACTGTACATATAAATATTAATTACTGTATGATAAATGCTCATTGATATATCAGCAGCAGCTTTCTTCATGAACCGACATTCAGAATCTGGATTAGATGGCATCTAAAATGGACAGATTTTATGTTGTCACGGAACTATTTATAAATAATGCCATTTTGAATAGCAAACTGGAATAGTTGCATGCTGGCTTGGACTGTCCACACAATTTGTAAAATCTGCTTATTTGTTTATAAACTGCTTCTATGTTTTAGTCCCCTGCCCTCTTAGCTTATTTCTTCTTTTTTCCTGTATCGGCTGTGTATTATTGTATTTGACCAAGGACAACGCTTGTGTTAAGTTTCTGCTAATATCTGTGTGGGAGTAGCCTCTGTTTTTATTTGAATGGATTTGGCATCATATTACAATTGACTTTTATCAGTTCAGTAACAATGCTACTTTGGTTATAAGCACCGGTCATTCACTTTCTGTTCTGATATATATGGTACTGAAGGTATATTTTGTTTAAAATTCACTGTAATTTTACCATTTTAAACATGGGGAAAATGTTTAAACAATCTCATATCTTGTTCACCAATTCTTCCACAATTCTTATTTATTTGAAAATATTTTAAGTTATGTTGTTTTGTACAATAAAGTGTAATATAAATACATGTTTTCATGTTATTTCTATTAAGACCTGTAATGTTATTTGTTGTAGAACCACCAAGTCCCACGTGTTTGTCCAGTACACTTACATGTAGCATAGTTATTTCAACATTTGTTGTTGGGAGTGATGGGACAAACCCACTCTCAAATACCACTCTTATTAATTAACAGCAAGGTGTCTTTTGATGTATACAATGTAGATGTTTCCACCAACAAGACTGAACATACCAGAACCATTGTTGAAATGGGCAATTCCAGTGGTTCCACCAAATGCAGATCCTATGACCCATTACATCTCGGGTAATAGTAACACTTGAACTTGTTTAGCCAGCAACAGAAACAACCCACGGATACCATATTGGCTCTTTTTAGAGGAAATTCAGGATTTTAGACCAATGCATTTCTTCAATACACAACTGTTCAGGAGCATGTACATGTATAAGTAAGAACAGTTTACTTGGGAAGAAAGTGCTTCTGTCCAAAGTTAATAATAAATGAATTTATTAACTCCCATCCCAAAAGAAACCTCTTAAAAACAAACCTAAATAACTAATAGTGATTAAGTAAAGAATGCCTGCAAAAATGTGTGTAAATAAAGGCATTGTATGATTGCCTTTAGTTTAGGTAGAATTCTGAAAAAACAACAGACTGGTAAATTTTCATTTCTCTGGACAAATTACCATCACAGTCCATTTTTGAAAAATGGTCTTAAATATAGAATATGGAAAATGCAAATAAGCAATATTTCATATACGTGTACTTACGTAATGCATTCACTACTGCTAGGCTATTATTTGATACACCAGCTAAGGCAGTGGTTGAAATGGAGAAAATCCAAATAGGTCCACGATGTAGGATCAATTCTACAACCTATCACACCATGTAAGTGATCTATGATTGACCTCGATCCCGTCACAAAGACTACAAACACTAGTTTATGGTAGTGGTGTTTTATTAGTTTAAAAAACAATGTAACACTGAATCAAGACTATTTTTATAGTATATCAAAAATGTAAAACAAAATAATGTACCTCAGTGTGATTGAAGCAAGGAACTTTTACACCTGCTTCAACAAATCTTTATTAATTCTGCTTTTTAACAAATAAGGCAAGAAACTTATACACTACATAGTACATACAAAAAGTGATATAACAATACAGTCATCAAGATTAAATAAACGCCAACATCGAATGTCATCAATACAAAATGAAACACAATGAACCTGTCCCGATTCAATGGTGAACACTTTGATGTACTTTAGGTCTATCTAACGACCAGGTACATTAATTCACATTTGAAAATGGACACCAAATATGGAAGTGTAAAATTTAACAATGCCAAAAGACTTAGTTTAACAATCGCTTCTGTTAAATAGTAGCACATTTCACACATAAAGTAATACAGCACTCTTGACAGAAATGTAAGCAAAACCAATAATGCATAAGTGGTTCAAATTTCCACTCTTAACAACTTTCACAATACAAAAACTGAATTTAAAATAATTACAAAAATATAAAGTATGCGTGGTTAAATTAAAATAATTGTGAAGGAGATGGGTATATTAAAAATACGTCTTGAATCTCAAGAGGCCATGCCATGTGGTCATTTCTAAAAGACCTTAGGTTTGCATTTCACAAAGGTGAGTGAAAAACCAGTTAATGATTACATCTAGAAACCCAATACATTTTATCCTGAGTATGATGACCAGCAGTTTGAAAGAACATTTCTAGATACTCTGGCTGACCTAAAGACTGGTCTGATTTAACAGAATGCTGCAATACTGACTTTTAATGCCCATTAAATCCACATTTAAAAACAAGTCGTTCTTTTACCCTGTGTCATAGTAACCATGCATTTTGGTAATTATTAATCAGTATCATCCATCCATTCATTCAACAAACAATAAACAAAGCACTGAACAAAAAAGTAAACGGAGTCTGTGACGCATAAAGAATAAACTAATGCATCTCGTCATTGTGCAGAAAATTGTTTTGGGCCATTGAGTTATGGCATGAAGTAATTATTACAGTGAAATTTATTTAAGGTGCAAACTGTTAAATGTGTAAAATTACTGATCAAGGAACAAAATGAGACAGCTGACCTATCTACCGGCCGTTTTCTGCTGTCTGCCAAACTGAGTAAAGATGTTGTTCATGACACAGATGTTCCTCTGTAGTCTAACTGAACACGTCCTCAGTACTCAGTTGGACCTTAATAAAGTAATATGCAATGTTATACATACTAAATACAGGTACGATTTAAAATTTTCTATTAAAATGGTTTTCAAGTCCAATACAAGTTAGAAGAAGTTGTCCATGATGGAGAGGTCATTAGGCTGCAGCCTGCAGTCCACTAGAAGTTAGAAGTCGTCGTCCATGATGGAGAGGTCATTAGGCTGTAGCCCACAGTCCACTAGAAGTTAGAATAAGTTGTCCATAATGGAGAGGTCATTAGGCTGTACCCCACAGTCCAATACAAGTTAGAAGAAGTTGTCCATGATGGAGTGGTCATTAGGCTGTACCCCACAGTCCAATACAAGTTAGAAGGGAGAGGTCATTAGGATGTAGCCACAGTCCGATACAAGTTAGAAGTTGT